>JBAJNP010011479.1:0-14707 GCA_036877545.1 Yasuhikotakia modesta
GTTTAGTACTTACGTAAAACTGCAATGAAACTCTGGTTATCCAGCAAAACCCACAGTCCAAAGCCCAAGATTACAGCTCCAAAAATCTGTAAGGAACCAATTAATACATGAATGAACAAATTGTGGATGTGTTTTGTCTCCTGTGTTACTGTCTCTTATCTATGTTCACCCATGTGGCGCTAAACAGCTGATCTGACTGTTGGACTGTTGAGAATGATGTCAACAAAGTAACAAAGATGATTACTAGAACTTTATGAGTTCTAGTTTATGAGTGAAGTTTAGAACTAATGGTTCTAATGGTATCTGGGGTCTGTTCCCATGCATCAGTCTGGCGTCTACAAGTTGCACTTTCCTGTCGCCTAAAGCAGCAGTTAAACACCAGGCTACTGTGCAATTAAAAGGCACAGCCTTCAGAAGGGACAATATGGGGATCAGAGACACATTATTTTCATTAACCCTTGACCCTTATGGGACATTAATCATGAGGCACAGGAAACATTCACACAGGACATGAACGCATTTGCCACCAACTTTGATGACCAAACATGCGAAAAATAACCTACAATTTATGACTTTACTCTGGAGTGCATGAATGTATATTAAATACATATTTCAATTGAAACCATCTGACAGATTAAGTGACATAACAGTTCAATACATTTATTCTAAAATACTACATTCATATTTATTCATTTGCCAGACACTTTTATCCAAAGCGACTTACAGTGAATTCAATGTAAACATCTTTTTTATTAGTGCTTGCATTCCCTGGGATCGAACCCACAACCTTTGTGCTGCTAACACAATGCTCTACCAGTTGAGCTACAGGAAAGGTACCATTACAACGTTTGTTAAACAAAACACGTACAGACACAATGATAAATATGAATATTATTTGATATGTATAAATACCTGTGGGGGGTTAATATTTTTCTAAATTCCCCAAATATTTCATTTTTACTTTTTTCTGTCATACTTTTCCCTGAGGAAATTACAAAAAATTACTTACAAAAAAGAGGAGGTTGAACAGGAACAGGAAGTATTTAGTGGCCGTGATACATCCTTTCCCCATGTTTGCTGCTCTGTAATAAAGAGATTAAAATAGTCATTAAAACTCTGAGGAACCACATGTCTAAAACATCACAACTTTAAGGTTTTGAACTTGACTTAGGAACTTGACTAGACTGTGAGCAGTCTGGCCAAAATGACCACAAAATATCTGCAGTTATTACACATTTTAAAGAGTTTTGTTGTTAGCTTCAACAAACAGAAATAAGTATTTTCTACATGACTCATAACTCATTTGTTGCAGTCAATCTCTTTTCAAAACCATATTCAGGATGCATTAACCCTGCCACAAACAGATAACAAACAGATTTTGAGTTTATACATGAATTGCTAGTCACAAGTGAGGGTGAAATGTTGTTTTGTTAGCTTCTGGGGTCAATTTTAAATTACAGCAATGTTCTTACACAAAAACATACAGTATCCCTGTCTGTTGGCATGATGGATAACTCCACAAATGAAGACAGAAAGTAACAGAGCCAAGCTAACTTGGCTTTACCTCTTCAAAACACTACAGGGACCTATAAGCAATTCTTTTCTGAACTGAATGCATCTATTTTATTATTGTGAAAGAACGGGAAAAACAGCCAATGTATGTCCTCCCCTCTGTGGAAAACACATTTAAAGTTATTACAAAAACAACTTTATCACACTACCAGGATTTGACTTATTCCTGTATAATCAACATTCAGTAACTTGGCTTGAGAAAACAATGACGCTAAATGTTAAAGGGGTTTAACATTTAAACCCCTTTAACAAACGTACAAACGTTTTACTCAAGAATAGAATTGAATTCAACCTTCTATTTATAAGAGATCACATCTCTATGGCATTAAGGTGCAAAATGCATGACAAAATCTATCAGCTCACATGTGTTTTTGAGTTGGAGGTGATAAGAGTTGCATGAAACAGTTGTAATCTTCCTTCTCATCTAAACCTGTTACTATTCTCCACCATTCTGTTATCCGTCCCGATGGTGCAGATGTCTGCTTTTCTCTAGTCAACTCTAGCCCCCTGCCTGTAGCCCCCAGAACACAATGATGGCAGGTTGCCCCATTACATACAGTAGACAAAAGCTGTCTGAGGCCTTTAAACGCAACACAAAGAAGAACGTGAACACGCCTAAACAAGCTTTACGCCGTTCATGCTAGACGCTTACTATAGATCACATGACCAGAAATTTAATCCAGGATAATCACCATAGACAAATAACTTCCTCTAACTAATGCTCTTCAAACAGGAAGACAAAGGGCCTCTTGAGGTCTTTGTCACACTTATTGATTTGGCACAACTGCTCAGTTCAGTACATAGACAGCTGACATGGCATACTGTCTTTACACATACAGAGTGTCATACTGGGAAAAGCATACTAGCTACAGTGAAGTATACAGTATGTAGTATGCAGCATGTAGTATACAGCGACCCTGAAAGGTCTCCAAGATATGAATGCCACCGCATTAAAACAGCACAATATTACATTACCAAATTGCAATTTATATGCTTTTCAAAATGGGTGGTAAAAACATGTTCTGCTTTTTGTTTAACATCTGGTTAAACTTGAGAAGTCTTTAGATATCCACTAAAGATTACATTCGGATGAACTGATTTAAGTTAATTACAAAAACATTCAGTTAGCTCTGAGAAAAGGTCAATGACTTTTTAGAAGTTAATGTCTAAAAAGCTTCTGAACTTCTGCATACAGTATGTACAGTTACTATTTGGACACACAGATAGTAAAGCCTGGTGCTTTAATGACAGAGACAGGAAATTACAGGGAGAGAGGGAGGGAATGGGACGTGTACAGGACGCGAGCCGGAACCGATCTCTCATTTCCCATGTGGGAGACCCACTGCTCTACGTCTTTAGCACGTTCTATAAAACACAAGGGAGGTGCGGGGAAATGATATATGCTCTCTTTAGGCAAAGGTTGTGGTAGTAAATAAACCAGCACCCTTAACTAACTAAAACCATCAATTTTTATATAATTTTCTGGGTGGGGGCCAACAGTACGTAAGTATAGGCGATTGAAGTCTGTTACATATGTTTTTTTTCCTTCATTTTCATGTTCAAATGTCAACCACAACGTTGTCAAAGTTTAAAAATAACTACTTAGAACTTTTGGTTAGTTAGCAATTGAGGCTGTTCCTAAAATCACAAATTACTAGCCATATCGTAATTCAAAGAATACAGCAGAACCCTATGATTTCCCCCAGCTAACATCTTTTAAACTCTCGGGGAGTTAGGGCCATCTCTATGGCAACCATAATTGAGGGGACATGAATGCTCTACTTAGGGAGAAACGCTCTCACGCCCCAGTTACCCATGAGTCTCCCCCTCTCACCCCTCCTCCAGTAAGGTCAAGTCAAGTCTTTATCAACCACATCAAAAGTATAGGGGGAAACTTAACTAGCAGATTTCCTGTGCGTTGTGTGCTATTTTTATCCACATGTGTCTTTGCCTGCATCACTTGCTGCTTAAACAGCAGAAAACTGAGAAACGCCTCCCACAGATTCACAGGGTAGAAGTACGAACAGATTTTCAAGCCCACTTGGAAACTTGCGTCACTTTAAATCTTACTGTGTCTTTAAGATGAACGACTTGTGTTGCAGTATCTCTAATGTGCAAATGAGATAATGTGAATATAGCTGTCTGTGCATGCAAAAATAATTTACATTATAATCATGGTAACTTCCACAGATGTAATTCTGTCATGTGCGTTCTGAGGCATGGGCAAGTAAAAACTGGTTTACAGGTCTGTAACAAGGAATGTTATTTCTTTGTGGTAATTTGTGGCATATACGTTAAGTCCCAAAACTGCAATTTTCCTCACGAAAAGTCACCCATTAACTGAGTTTTCGGGACAGGCCTGTCTTAGCAACGCAGTGCTCAAACACAGCACCATCTTATTTATAAAGCATGAGTTTTCCAGCAAGGACAAGCCACCGTGAAAGAACGACAACATCTGTATCTCTGTGGGCTAATTCCACATCCTGGGAAGACTGCCAGTCTTGAACCTTTTATGGGCTAAAGAAGCCCCCACTAAATTCTGACCTATTTTCACATCTGCGCTTTCCTTAGAAACTATCACAAACCGATGCTCCTAATATGAGGAAAAATAAACAACAACAAAACAGGATTCCTGTTTATTAAGCAGTATTTGTGATTTACCAAAGTAGGGCATGATCCTGGGTCAACATCCTTTGTTGGTCCTGAAACAATATTCCTATTAACTTAACAGCCATAACCAAAACTAGAGGGCAGTTATTGGCTCATAAGGATGTTATTCGAGGTCATATATATATAAATATACACCCAAGTTCAAAGTGTGGGGGGGTATGTTATGAAAACCTTAATATTGTAAAGCTTATATTGTAATAGTTCAAACAACTAGTTTGGGGTAAGGCACTAAGACGACGACTAATCCGGCTTACCACACATTTTCATTCATTCCTTAGACGTTTGTATATGTAGTGATGTCCACAAACATGCTTAGAAATCACTATTTTTCAATGCCCAAATTGTTTCTAGGTTTGCATGAACGCACCGATCGGACTAAAGCAAAGAACCGTGTCGCCACTTGAAGCAAGGAAGCGATACATTCACACTACAGCGCTTTTGTTCAGAGCCAAGCTCGCCTGCTCTGCAAACACCCTGTTTTGTGTACGTATTAAACACCCTGTTTTGTGTACGTATTAAACACCCTGTTTTGTGTACGTATAGACGTGCGGTATCATCAGGTTTTGTAAACATTAATATGTATCATTTCTAAACAAGCCGCAACATAAATAGCGGATCAACAGCTACGCTTGTAAATAACGTGGATGGCATCAACTCAACTGTTACACAAGAATTTCTATGCAAGCATATAGTGACACATCAGCGAAAGTTTGGACAAAGTTACAATATAATCAATAGGAAACCAAACACATACACGAAGTTTAGATGAAAATATCTGACCATGTTTTAAAGGCAACAAGTTATTTCAGCAACTTGTCACCGTGCTGTGATTGAGATACAATGAAACCTCTTACCTTTCTGGTGTAAAGTCAGTAAGAAAGTTTGCGGAACGGCTGACAGGTAGTTGAATGTGGCAGGAGTGTTAAAACGCAGAAAGACACACAGCACTGCAGTATGGGAACTAACTCAACAGATTAACCCCTTCACTACCAGCCAGGTCACCATGATAACAGTTCGTGCCAAAGTTAACTCTGTAAGTACACATTTAAACACTGTAAGAGATCTATAATCTTGTTTCATAGTGTCTTGGTGTTTATTACAGGTGTTTAAAACTACAGTAAAAAACTACAGCTTAAACTCTGACTGCCACTGTTTGTGCTGTTGAAGCAATAGCTGTAGCACTTGTGTTTAATATTGAAACAATTTATCAATAATAACAATTGATCAATAATAATTTTACAATATCACAATGACTCCATTACTGTTCCAGTTTAAATAATAAGAAATAGTACTGAAGTCGTTTTATTAGCAATACTGCCCTCATGAGGTTAACAGGAAAAATGCGTTTTGCGTTCACAAAGTGGAGAGTCCAGATTTAGTGTGGCTATGCATTTATCCTAGAGGATTCAAGGAAACAAGAAGTCATAAAAGGACGAAGACATATCAAATGGGTTATTGTATAGCAACAGTGTGCTAAAAATGACTAAAAACTTAAGTAATTTCTAGCATACATTTAATCTGTCATACAAATGCTTCACAGTTACTTCTAATACGATTAATTCAGCAAGGACCCAACTGAGACCATGTTAGGTTTCTTTCTTAAAAAGCAACAAATATTGTTGTAAATATTTTTTAATTTAATGTTTTTTACCTATATGGTAACAAATGATAAAACTAGAATTGCTTTTTAATTAAGACACATTGCTTAAGAATATCAGACAACAATAAAATACATCAAACGACAACTGGGATAAATATTGTACATTTTCTTTATTCCAAAAAGATAACAATGCAGGTCCATAACGTAACATCTCTGCTTAAAATATTTACAAACACATTTATAAAGTACAACTAGGTCCCTTCTGTGATTTTATGTATGAGATGTACTAACTGAATGGGTATTTCTAATCGCATGGCAACGCTTTCCTCAGGAGGATATCTGAATACTTCATGATTCATGTTTGGCATTTGACGTCATGCTCATAAGATCGGCAAGTGTTAAGTGTTTCCTTTTTAATGACAGGTTCACAGAAGAGCAGAACACACGGTACCAAATACACTTAATGTCAGTTACTGCCTAGGATAGAGTTTGGTTCTGACATGAACATTTTCTATTTATAGATGAAAAGATTAGGAATGTCGGAGGTGAGAATGCGGAGGTGAGATTAATACTGTTAAATAATGAATACGGTCATATGTAAAGACAACAAAGAAGCAAAATCAAAGTTTTAACAAACACTCTGGTAAAAAAAAAACTGTCACAGTCCTCTACAGGGCTGGTCTTTTGTATTGTCCATTTTTGAGCCATCTATGGTAACTGTCTGCTTTCTCTATAAGCTTAACCAACAGTAACGAAAACCAGCAGTTTTCCAGTTAGCTTTGTACTAAGCTTTTAAGTTCTTACCAAATGTATTGCCAAAAATTATTGAATAAAATACAAAGCGATAAGAAGCTTAAACTGAATCTTACTTCAAACAGCTTTAAGTTTGTTTTAATGGTGGTCGATTACAGTGCTAATAGATTCTTAAAACACTTTTTATCATTTTGTGCATTACCGCATCAGAACCAAAACTACTGTTATAATTTGTAGGCAAGATTATTTCATTATTCTGACGAACAAGTGGCCTCTATATTTCTTGACTAAACAGCTCAGACCATAAACGGACAAACCTCAATTTCAAAACAAACCTAATGTAGCTTATGCTAATGTTTCTGGACAGGCCAATACATAAGCAACTGGAAACAACAACAAAAAATATGCAGTTCTTTTGCTTTGTCCAGCTAACAATACAAACCAATGGCAGTGTGGTAATACATGAAGCATTTGTGCAGTTTTTTAATATTAAGGCAGTTTTAGGGAACTGTGAGAGGAAATACTGCTACATCGCTTGTTTAAATGAATGTGACATGCTATTGTGCTATACAACCATGTTCTGTGGCGTTACTAAAAAGAAGTGTTTAAAACAAAATCATTATGTAACATGTTATACAATTTACCTACAAATGTTAAATGTTGACAAAGTTATTTTAAACTGTAAACCTGGTGAGGCTTATATACAACCTTTTAATAGCAATATGAGAACTCATACTATAATCTAAAAGTAATCTGTAGCCATTTACTATTGAGCAAGTTGTTTGTATTAGTGATAAAGCATCTACAGCAATACCGATTTACCCACCAGCAATTTTTGCTTCTTGTATAAAGTAGTAGAGACAGGATGCAATGTTTTAACTACTTAAATACTGAATGACTCAAACCCTGCACTTAAAAAACACATTCTAGTGTTTACTAGCCACCCTCACACACGTCACATGACTAGCAGCTAGAAGTCATTAGCATTATTACATAAAAAGGTTTACAGGTTTATTGATACGATAGCTAAGGACAATTACACCAGTGTTTCAAGCTCGGCTACAGTGTGCAACACTTAATACAATAATCTCTGAATGAAGAGGCTTACACTGTGACTGCACCATTCAAAAGAAAAATGAAATTCATTTTACAACGTGAGCATTTCCCATAAAAAAACAGAGATGCTTTGTACAAGGATACTTATGTGCTTACGTTTAAAATGAAAACAAGACAAGGGTTTTGGCATTGTTCTGGAGGTGAGGCTCAATGCCAGATGAGCAGGCTGATGTTGTGTTAACTGTGTCACTGTTCAAAGCTTCTGAAGAAAACCCGTCGCTCAATTCCCAAGCACTTGGTGTCTTGTGCAGGACATCAGATTTTCTTGGGCCGGCGTCCCAGATGGTAATAGTAGGACAGGGTGATAATGAGGAAGAAGATGCGAGTGAGGAGGAGGAAGATGGCAGCGTTTGGCAGGGAACCAATTTCTATGAGTGTTACAGAGGTGACTGTAACATAGAGGAGAATAAAAATAAACAGATCCGCCAAACATGGCAGTTTGAGGAAAATGTGGAAAATTCATGATATATGCCACATAAATATTGCATTAGGGGTTGTTTTTTTTATCTTGGATGCTGAGAAATTGAATATTCCGGTATGACATATATCACAGTAATGAAATAAAATACATAAACAAGTTTTCATTAAGTTTAAAAGACACAATGTTGTACTGTTATTTAATAAATAAGTCTATTTTTTAGTCGTCTTGTCCGAATATTCCCACTTTTGATCGGAAACTTGGCGGACGCATAAAAATAACAGTATCAGTACAAAGAGCGTCAATATTACATAACAGTTGAAATTACTGTAGAGTCACAACCACTGGAGGGCACTGTTATCATGACACACACACACACACACACACACACACACAGCCTACAGTACAAACCTAAAAACTGGATGGCAAAGTAGCAGGCCTCACTGAGTAACGTCCATTGGATGATAACCTTCTCAGCTGTGTACAAGCCATTCCACATGATCAGAGACAGACCTGCAGAAACGGGGCCAAAAAGATAGAATTGGCAAATATTCAGCAGGACGACTTGTAACGTCAAACAAACCAGATGTGTCAACATAATTTCATCGATAACAAATGCACAAAGGCAGTTGTTGTCTGAAATAAACACTGAATCAACACTACAGCATGTGATGAATTCATGCACCGCGGTGTTAGTGCACAACAGCAACGCCTCATGATTATTTATAAGACTGCGTGACCTTAACCTATGAGAAGCCGCTGTCTCATGATTATTAATGGCATCATGTGACCTTTTCCTAAAGCAAACACTTCAAAGAGTGAGCTGACAGAATGCTGAAACAGGGTTAAGAGTATCATGCATGGAAAAAAACAGAGCAAAAGGGTTTTAATGAATGACCATTAATTGCATTTAAAATCAGCATTTATTACATGAGAGCTTCTAGATATTTAGACTGGTTTGTGTCGGGCTGTGGTTTGTTTTAAACATGGTTATTCACCAAAAAACAGCGTATTTAAATGTACTTCCCAATGCAAAATACAAACGCAAAAGGCTTTTGTGCATTAAATTACAGATATAACATGACATGTTTTTGTGGAAGGGTTCCAAAACAGTCAATTATTATTATATCCAAACTATAATATATTTGTGCATTTATCTGTGAGAGAATACAACAGAACTTGAGGGCAAATTTTCATCAGGGACCAGAGATATAATCTGACAGACTTAATTACAATGACGATTAAATGAGCAATAATACAAATGTCACCATTTTTAAAGCAATTTCCGAGGGCAGGGCTGACGGAAATTTCAGCAGGCAGGTAAAAAGGAAAGTAATTGCGCTGCTAATTTGGGTAAATTCCTGGTTTGCTGTTGACTGTGGGAGTCAGATTTAATGTGCAGATAAATGAATGAGCGGTGGACAGCATGCAGACCCTCAGGGAAGATTTCCTCCTCACAGGACGACGGCTGACTGACCATTTAATTGCCTAACAAAAAGACACATCCTAATAGGACTCGCTTGCATGGAAGGATATAAAGGCACTCGGAGGAGGCAGTTTTATGGTCCAACAAATAGATGTGCTGCCCACATGAGAATCTTTACTTAAGGACGTGAAAGACTATCAGTTTTTTGCATATTGTGAAAGGCAAAGACATAGTGAAATAAAACGGACTGTTATACTTTATAAATTCGTAACTGGTAAGGGGGAACATACTGAGAATGGCTCCGCCATACAGACGAATGGAGACATTGGTGGCTGTTTGCTCCTCATCGAAAACAAGCTCATACAGCTGGTTAGGAAAGACTATTGCCTATAAATCACACAAGACAAAGACATGAAATGGTGAACCACACAATTATGACAGAGCAAAAGGCAGTAGACACTTCAAAATTCTTGTGTCATGAGGAATCAAATGTGTCTTTTGACATAAGTAGCTAACTGTAGCACAGAATATTTTTATATTTGTTAGCTTTCCGTTAACAAACTCACCAAGACGCACTATTGCTGCTGAGAGTATTTTACTCAGGTGTAATTATTCCAGCTTTGTTGTGTATTTCTTATTGTTAATTTGGTCTTTGTGGTTGTAAAACTGGTTAGTTTGTGCCTGTTTCAGGATTAGACTGTGGTTCATTTTGTATGCAGCCAATCATAAAAGAGGAAAGTTTTAAAAGAAAAGCAGCACAAAAACAGTTGCTTTAAAACAGTTTGGTTACAATTAAATTTATTACCAAATGTATACATTTAAATTACAACTGATGTTGGTGTGAACAATCTGATTTGTGTCATTGGGCCTCATAGAAAATAATGTTAGAATATATAAGATGTGGAACTCACCATAACAGCCATGACTGTGAAAACCACAGCCGAGAAGAGAATCCATAACCTTCAAGGCAAAAAAACATCAGGATGAGTAAAAAACAGCTAACTTTGAGTTTGAGTTTAGCTAACTCTATTCTAAAGAGAAGGACATACACTGTGTAAAATACAAACAGAAATCAAAAGACTGAATGCTCCACAGCTACAAATGAACAGAATATATTTCATGCATATGCAGATCAATTCTTTTTATACAATAAATAATTCACGCAAGTGTACATCAGATGTACAGGATTACTTAACCAGAGGCTAAACATGTACAGTTATAGAGTTCAGTTGCTTCAGCGATGGCTGGTCAAAAAAAGAAAGAACCATTTTAATTAAAGGCTATTTTTGCCCTGGTGACACAAGGAACAGAGTAATAAATGAGGTGTGCTGAGGAAAACTCCCTCAGCGCTGCAGTGCAAAGACGTTTGAACCGGAATTTGCTCTTGCCTCAGTCCCACAGGCTCCCGAACTGCAAACTTTATCTCATTCCCCAACATCTGACTGATCTGAGAGAGAGAGAGAGAGAGAGAGAGAGAAAGAGAGAAGGGGGGCGAGAGAAAGAGGGAGAGAGAGAGGGAGAGAGCGAGAAAGAGCAGAGAGAGAGAGAAAGAGAGAGGGAGAGAGAGAGGAAGAGAGTGGGAGAGAGAGAGAAAAAGAGGGAGAGGAAGAGGGAGCAAAAAAAAGGACTTCACTCAGTGTAACAAGTTCTCAAGTGTAATTTCCAATAGAATCCAAGGTTTAAACCTAAAATGGGCATTTGATACATTTTAAATAGACTACAAACAATTGTAATGGTCTGACGCTGAGTGAATTAATGTTGTGTGGTGTGTTATCCACAGTTGTGAACTGTGAATCACAAAGACATCTTTAATTAAAGAGAAGAAACCTGCAAGTGACACAGGCGTCTGGGGCCACAGATGGATATGTGCATTAATAACACACTATATTTAGCATGAAATCCAATTTGATAAATTAACAAACACGGCCACCCACATTGAGTCTCTGATGATTTCCACAGATTCACACATATTCAGGTTCGTGGCTGTTATTCAATGCGCCAACCTACTCGCTCTGCAAAACTGTAAACACAAAACTACTAGGAAACCAAAAAGTGCTGACAAATCCCTCATTGTTGAAGCACTTTTTAGGAGGTGAGAATATTCTATCATTGGCTGTGTTTCCATACGGCTGCTTAAAACCATTTAAATAAATAAAAAGAGCCGGAATTTTTTTAGAAGAGCAATTTGGTGGTAATTATTTTATTTAAAAAAAACAACAACAAAATTTGTACATTAAAATAATAAATGGATAAAAGTGTTTACTAAACTGTTAAACTGTGGGCATAATCCATTGCTAAATGTTTTGTGTGTAGATATGCAATTCTAAAATGTTGCTATGGCTACTAATACCATCTAGAGTGACTCCAGAGTGACTCCAGATTTCTATTCACACACAGAACAGCAATCAAATGGATTCACTCCCACATACAAATGTTCTAATTTCGTGATCTGAATGCTCCCAGGCAGGTAGAGATTAAACTTAGCAGATCAGTATTGATGCTGGATTGTTATTCTATAAACTTGCGCAAAGAATGGCTTTTTATATTTGAGTCACATCTGCAGGTTTTCTGAACGAATACTACGAACAGGATATGATGTCATTTGTTCTCACTGGCTGTTCACCAAATGGTTGACTAGCAAACTACAAAGACAGGAGGAGTGAATGTTCCAGATGAAACCTGACTGAATCTGTGTGGCCTTCTTTAATAAACGTGTGAGAGATAAACACAAGAGCTCAACAGGGAGAGCAGAAAACGTCAGAAAGCGACACAATGGAAGCAGAGAGCTGGGAAATTAGCGTGCAGAGATAAAGAGAGAAGCCGCACTGAGGTTTGGGATTGCCCGGGTCCCTGTAGATCCAGCACAGTGGATACAGCAGCACTGTAACGGTCTTAACACTGACAATGCTAATGAGGTAAAAATAAATTGGATTTAGGGACCGTCAGGCTGCAGTTCCTGGTTAAAACCAAACCACCAGACTGTATTTAAGCACGCGCACACACACATACACACACACACACACACGTTTCATGTTTTATGGGAACATTCTGTCAGATGTACTGTACAAACTGTACATCCTATCCCCCTTAACTAACCCTTCCCCTAAACTTTAATCATCAGAGAAGCTCTTTTTGCTATTTTAAAATTTAGATTAATAAAGAACATTGTGTAATTTCCAAACTTTTTTCTTTTAGAAACTTTTAACATTCCCTCAAATATGTCCCCAGAAAAACAAAATGCAAAGGTATTCTGTCCCCACAATGTACTGAATACCAGTACACCCACACACACATACTCTCATAAACACACACACACACACACACACACACACACACACACACCGTGACCAATAAGCAGCATCTCAAACAAACAGAAATAAAAGGATATTTTCTTTTCTTTGTAATGTAGGATAATTCTATCTTATGCTGCCACCAAAGCACACTGAAAAACACAAACAGTGATTATTTCAGTGTCACACCCTAAGGAACTGTTTATAGATAATGAAATGACAACACAATACACAGATGTCAGATGGAGTGGAGACACACACACACAAACACACACTTCATGGTTGACAGAGTGAAACTGTTAAAAGATAGGGATAGAGAAAATGAAATCAATTTCTGCACGAGACAAACACTGTCAAAAATATCAAGGCAGTTATGCAACAAAATACAATATAGACTAATCTTCTTGCTGTGACTTGGCAGGGCTGGCCACTGAGCTAGCATCCTGAAAGTTCTTGGAATTTGAACATTTTGAAACAAAAGCCATGATGATTTAAAGCCATGATGTAAAATTAAGAAATATTTGGCACAATAGCACTAAAATATTACACAGAGTTTCATCAAGCTCCTGTAGGATGCAGGTCACGACTAACCTGAAGCTTCTACTTGCAAGTAGTAATTAACATCATTGATGATACTGTACATAAGATTTAAAGTCTGGGTTTAATGCTGTCAGATTTTAGTTGGACTTAAATCAACAAAGACCACGAACTCTAAAGAGCGCTTTACCAAACGCCTCACTGGTGGTTGGATGTGTTGGAAGGACCTCGGAGTGTTGCCCATTTTATTTACCCAGTCAAGACCTTTCCGAGCTCGAAAACAGCATCAATATTTTAATTCACTGACTGCTTGTGCAACTGAGAGAAATTCTCAGAGACTCTTTGGCAGAGGCTACAGCAGGTCAGACTCTAAATACGGCTGATAAAAGCCAGAGAGAGCATTGAGAATAATCTCATGAGGGCTATTAACAAGCCCAGCTTTATGTAAAGATGATGATATGTAAACAAAGACTGAGCTTTTAGGAATAACTAACCTTGCAAATGGAAATGGGAAGATCAGTGGTGTCACGACCCCTTCTTTTCATCTGCCTTCATGTCTTTTTATCACTGTCCAAAAACTGGCGTTGCAATTATATCTTCCATTTATATTATTTGCAAACAATTACACCCAATCCCTTTCAGCCATGTAGACTAAAGCAGTTCACAAGGCAGCCATCTTTATAATGCTATTGGTCACGTAGGTACAGAAACAGCCATTCAGATACAACTTTTATCTTAAATAAAATTAAAGAAATAAAATTTTACAAACCAGAAATGTTGTTTAGCTAAAATACAGAGGGGTTAATAAACATAAAAAATACATATACAGGTATATTTTATATATCCAAACTTTTTTATATATTATTGCAGTACACACACACAAAAACACACAGTAAACTAGTAAATACCCATCTAAATGTCTACCATGGAAGAAAATTCCAAGACATAATATTTAAGGATTGACAGCATCAACATTCTTCAACATAAGTCATGCGGGTATTTTCCAGTACAATATTTTACTAGTCTTGTATCATGCATGTGTTTTTCTGTGTGAACAGGCAGGTTCGGCCTCAGGCTGCTGCGGTGTTACTGACTCATGCATCTGCGCAGTCATTCTGGCACGCATGTGTTTCACAGGAACAGACGCTTCAACAGGAAGCAGACCTGAATCATGAGCGTGAGATGCATTTAGAAAGAATCAGAAGCGAGAATAGTGTGGCACAGGCCAGTGAACAGAGGCAGACCAGGAAGAGGAAGAAATAAACAATGCTGTGGTAAATGTGATCCGGCCACACCCTTTCATCCTCTATCAAACACTGACACAT
>JBAJNP010011480.1:0-14707 GCA_036877545.1 Yasuhikotakia modesta
ATTTAATTGTTGTTTTCTTGCAATGTTTCAGGATAGAAATGAGCGAGGGAATCGGCCCAGTCCGCTGATCAGTGGACAGCACCAGACCGTCAGAGAGCAGACGGCAGCATGCGCGGAGGTGAACAAACTCAGTGATGGTTCTGAGCGCTCCTCAAACGCTGAGATGACGTACGCTGGAGCGAAGTTCAGTGAGCCTCCGTCACCCAGCGTCCTTCCCAAACCGCCCAGCCATTGGGTGGAGAACACATCCATCGGCACGCAGCTGCGCAGCAAAGAGCAGATGTCAGTGTACCTGAAAGCTTTATTAAAGCTCCACGTGAAGCCATGAGCTGCAGATGAAAACTGGACTCAGTGTTGGACTGACAACATCATGTTGCTGTTGGGTTAGCACAGCAACCTTCAGTTCAACAAGTATTTTAAAGGGCGAAGTGTAAAAACTCAAGACATGTATGTGGTTGTGTGTATTTTATAGCTGACAGTAGTTTTGCTGCTGAAGCTCGTTCAGACAGTATCCTGAGTGAAGATGAGAAATGTCTGTGAGAAGCTGTAGAGTGTGATGGACAGCAGAACTCATGAGGAACCAGATGTTATGGAGATGTGAGCTCAAACTGAAGCACTGTGTACAGTAAACTTGATGGATGTTTTTTTTTCCATTAGACAGTTTGGTTTTCTGAGGTATGTATGATTCTGCTCATGTTCTGACTTTCACTGCCAGAAACTCATTTATAACAGGTCACTGTTTGTCTGCATCAGTAAGAAGAGGAAAAATAGGCTGATAATTCAAAAGCTCATTAAAAAACTTTTTGTAGAAAGCAAAATAAAGAATTTTGGTCTTTATAATGTTTGTGTTTTATGATTAATAAACCATTATTCAGTTTAAGCAATTGAATGCATTACAAAAATATCTATATACATAAATAATTCTACTGAATCACAAATGATTTTCTGTACTTTTGTTAATGCATTGCATCCAAGTTATCTTTGTGCATTATGTTGCTTAGATAGCAGAGTTATGGAATAATGAATAATGTATGCTTGCCTTCATGCTGACATGTATTATTATTTTAAATTATCAACACAAATTAAGCTTGATAATAAATGTAATGTTTTAATATGCCATCAATAAATGACAAATCTGGTACAACTGCAAAATACAATATAAAGTTTTAATGTTTGCTATATAGGTGACAGTCTCTCTCCCTCTTGTTACATCCCTGCCACATATTTGACATAAAAAGTTTAAATATAAACGTCTGAGGAAAGAGAACACAACTACTCAAAGAAAACAATCACTGTATGATACAAAAATCTGTATTTCATAAATAAATGCATAAAAATAAGCTGGGTAGAATTCTTGATACTGTTTTAGTTTTTACTTGACTGAACTATACCAAAAGAATGAAATGTTGTCTGATGAAATATTCCTCGCAGCTCTGGTAATTTATGTCTACTATATGGAGTTTTTTAAGAAGCTATTTCATTATCGTCTGTTGTCAAGAAATGTTCGTAAAATGACACTTTTGACATATATTCTATAAATGACAATTGTTCAATGTATAATAATATTACATAAAGCATGTTTATGTTTAAATTGTGTTTTGTACCTCAGCAGTGGTCACTGAGAGTAGATAAACCAGTATATAATGTTAAAGAGTGTATAGGCTGCAGGGAAGATGAGGCGTGAGTGTCTGTCTATAGCGTGAGTGTCTATAAATAAAGTGCTGCGTGTGGTGCCTGCAGGCCCAGGAGCCGCTGCTTCATTGTCCAGGACGAGCTGCACCAGGAACGGCTCCTGTTTGTCTCCGTTCAGCTCCGACATGCCATAGTTTCCTGTGCTCATCATGTTACTGTAGCTTGTGCTCATCATCACCGGTGCCGGATGATCCATGCCACACGCACACCACAGCTGCAGGAAAATTGCTGGCATTACTGTACTTTACAGCATGGTACCCTACTGTCTTTTACATTACAGCATGTTACTCTCCTGTACTTTACATTACAGCATGTTACTCTACTGTATTTTACAGCATGTTACTCTCCTGTACTTTACATTACAGCATGTTACTCTACTGTACTTTACATTACAGCATGTTACTCTACTGTATTTTACAGCATGTTACTCTACTGTACTTTACATTACAGCATGTTACTCTCCTGTACTTTACATTACAGCATGTTACTCTACTGTATTTTACAGCATGTTACTCTCCTGTACTTTACATTACAGCATGTTACTCAGCAATTAATAGAAAATAATCTATCACACACTCAAAGGTCAGTTAGGAACTGACTAAATGATGGTAAGAAGGTTTAGTTAGCCTTTACTTTACTGCTTTGTGTTCGTTCTTTGCGCTCCTGCAGGGTGGACAGATAGTTGACGGCGGCGTACTCTATCACAGACAGGAACACAAACACAAAGCTGACCCACAGGTAAATGTCCACAGCTTTGATGTAAGACACTCTGGGCATGGAGGCGTTGACTCCAGTGATGATGGTGGACATGGTGAGAACTGTTGTAATACCTGTGTAAAAACTCACACATTATAATAACGCTTCACAATAAAGACACTCCAGCACAAAGAGCGAAATAAACAACATCAACATTTAGTGTGAAAATGTATTTTTTGTTGTTATATAAAATTACAACCTACAGCTCAAAAGAAATTTGTTTTAGCCAGATGACAGTATTCTTCAGGGCACATGTACAGTTTATTTTCATGGTACAAAATAAACACTTCCACACTTTGTTTAGGAACATGCAGTCTTTGGTTTGCAGCGTCTCACCCAGAGGAACTCTGGCAGGTACGGCCCGGCGGTCGATCCAGAAGGACACCCAGGACAACATGACCATCAGAGTGGCAGGAAAATAGGTCTGGAGCAGGAAGAAGAAGATGTGACGTCTCAGAGTGAAGCTGATGTAGAGACGGTTGTACCAGCCTGGAGGAGACGTCAGAGGACATCATGACTTAAACATATCTCTCATCTTCCATTAATCCATTGCTCTCAGTCCTCCATCAATCTTCTCAGCTGCTCTGATTGTGACCAGCTTCAAAACTCACTTCAGCTAATGACTTTAATTCTCAAATATTCTTATTGGCTGCAAAGATGTTGTTGCATTTCTTTGGTTATAAGAACATTGTTCAAACATTTTTTAATTCTGTAACTTTTTTAAAAGCAGACCATTAACAAGTTAAGAATTCCGTTTTTGATATATATGCTATATAATGTGTAAAATATTTTATATAGCTACTGCAATAACTTTATTGATCATGTTTTCTGAGAACTTTTAAAGAGATCATTCCCTGTTAGCTGGGTCAGAGCTGACACACACACACTCTTCTCTGACCTGTGCTGCTGTAGAAGGCCAGTTTAGTGGTGGTGTGAAACTGCTGAATCAGGAACTGAGACAGTGAGATCTTCTCGTCCGTATGCAGAGATTTGTTTCCTCTCTTCCAGTAGAGCATGAGGTCATCATCAGTGTATGCATCTACAAAAACAACAACACACACTGACAGACTGTTCCTCAAACCAGATTTCACTCTAAACCATCTCAAAGCTCAGAAATTCAAATAACACAATTACTGTAATTGATTCATGTAATTGTAAAGAATGCAATATTATTTTATTAACATTAAACAACATTTTATTTGGCCTTCGTAAGACTATGTATGTTCTATGTAAACCGCAGCAGGGACCTCATTTATTTCCTAATAAAGGTTCATGATCTTGTAACCTCTTGTGTGGCTTCAATAATCAGGTTACAATAAACAACCGACTGCATTGATTCCCAAAGAAAGATGAACACAGAAGCGTAACACCTCTGAACACACGTCTGAAAAATGTAGCTGAAATCTTTATACTCTGCAGAACAGAGCATCTGTGTGCTGTGAATGAAGACTCACAGCTCTCGATCTCCAGCGAGCAGGTCTGAGTGTCCAGTGGAAAGCGGCTGAGGTCCATATTGCACATCGCAGTGACTGTGACCCTGTGGAACATGCCGGAGTCATTAAACCCCCTCATCATCTCCCCTCATCTCCTGTCACATCAACAGGATCAATCCTGCATTTCACGGGGGAAATGAGTGAGCAGAGATCAGTAGACCAGATGATCTGAAGGACCCCACAGCGGATGACCTCTGAGATTGCAGTGAGGATAAAGTCATGTCAGATGATGTATGGACCTGAGATTACTGCTCACCAATGAGCCAGCTCTGTGTCCGGATAGGTCACACTAATCC
This sequence comes from Yasuhikotakia modesta, assembly GCA_036877545.1. Lineage (NCBI taxonomy): Eukaryota > Metazoa > Chordata > Actinopteri > Cypriniformes > Botiidae > Yasuhikotakia > Yasuhikotakia modesta. The sequence continues at coordinate 4,238 of JBAJNP010011480.1, forward strand.
TACAGATTCCCATATATTAATCCACACGTTCCAGTAAATATCTCAAAAACCATCATCTCCTCTCAGGGATTAAACTGTGGGCCATTATGAAGGTGGGACAGACACATATTTCATTAGTGCTGCATTGTGAATTACTTGTTTTAACTCACTTATAATCATTGGATGAATGTTTATTAAATGCATTATATGACAATTGAACTCGTTCTTATAATTCTTATAATTGCATGTCTGAAGGAGAAACTTTCTTCACATGAAGTCACAAGTCAGAGATCTCAATAATTTGTCCACATGGGTAAAAAAGCAAAAGGCACCAGCAACACAAGCTTAGGTTTATATTTTACGTTGTGAAATGTGTCAGACACAAAGCAACACAAGCACACGCAGCTTTCTTAGCATTGCTTTGCACTCATTTTTACTGTCACTTTATAATAATAATAATGATGATACGGACATCAGACGTCATTTCTCTTGTGCCTAATATAACACAAGAGTGCATGTTATGTTTTTCATCTGGATCGTAATTTATTTGTGTGTATAAAAGTGGGTCAGACGTTTGTATGGACATGGTATGGATTTGTATGGATTTGAGACGTTACCTCAGGCTGTAGAGGACGTGACCATCAGGATAGACTCGGAGCATGACGTTCTGTGTGGTGGTGTCGTGGATGAAGGATCTTTTGGAGTGCACAAAGAATATGTCAGGAACCCAGATCTTCTTCACCAGTCGGCCATCAAAGGTCATGCTCTTGTTGGTTTTACTGGGAAAAGACAGTCGCTGGTCCTTCCAGTAGTGTCTCAGATACAGGGTCATGGTGAAGTCCTGCAGTACACAGTCCATTCTTCTGAATCAAATACAGACTAAAGGGACTTTCACACTCATTTCTTTTTTAAACAAAAGTTGAATCACTTAAATGTTTCTTACGATTTCAAAAATGTGAATCTTTCAATATTTGAAGTAATGCTTGTAGTCAAAAATACAATTGTCAACATATTAATTTCATTAGAAAACTTTTAATTTAGAAAAACATTTTTTGAAATGGATTACTTGGACCAAATAATGAATAAAAGGAGCCAATGAGATATTAGAGTTTCTTCAATATTGTTTAAAGGGTCTCAGGTTGAGATCTTAAGCATCTGAGGAATAAATAACAGTAATAAATGGAAAAGTGTATAATTTCTCAAACTCTATTTCAAGTAATGATGCTAAAATGAAACAAAGATTTCATTTATTTTGGAAGCTTTTAGTCTTAACATAATTGTTACGGTTATGTTTATGTTATTTCATGGTTTTGATGGGTTTACTGTTGTTTCATGTGGAAGACAGATTGTACATGATTCTAGACTTTTGACTGGTACATAAAAAAAGAAAATTTGTGCTCGTTGCTGCAGACATATGAAATGTTTAAACTTAGTTTTCATGATTTGTTCATTTAAAGAGCCGGTGGAGAGAGATTAAACACAGGAATTATTGGTATCTGTCAGTGTATCTGTGAGGATACTGCAGGCTCACTACAGCACACGCTCTAATCCAAATCCAGTGTTGATGAGAGCATTAAACCATCACATCACATTCATGAAGACACGTGAGCCTCGTACCATATCCACCTCAGAGATGGTGTCCAGACTCTCCAGCTGAACGTCCACCCCCACAGCCACTGCCGGACCTGACAGGAAGTTTAACAATCAACCCAAATCACTTTCACTTTCAACATCTATTAATATTACCATTAACTGCACAGACCAGCAATGTCATGTAATATAAAAATAGGTTATTTTGGTTTCTGTATATTTTTTAATTGTGTATTGATTTTATACTCTCGGCAACCAGTAATTTAATGCACAAAACATACTGCAGTCAGTCTGGACTGCAGTAAAGAATCTGTTAGCTCCAGTAATCTGTCATAATCACATTTCAGCTTATGTAAAACAGATTGTCTGTGATGTCATCACAAATGATGTTTTCTGACACAGTGTTCTGATGTTAAATCTCAACACTCTCATCTCACCTCCGAATCCAGGCCTCATGGTGAAGTCATGATGGTCTAATTTGAGGAGTTGCTCTGATTTTGTGGCGGGAGCTTTTGTGACGTCTGGGTTTGTCATCAGCACTGTTGTGCTGTTTCAGGAAGACAGTCAGGATATTACACAACAAAACAGAAGAACATTCATCACTGACAAATGAACATCTACCACTGTATACCTGATAGTCCAACACCCATGTCCTCATACAGGATCAAACCGCTTTTAGTTTGGCTAGTCAAGCATCAGTCAAAAGAAAAAGATTGACTGACAAGCATGTATTTGAAACCAGCTTTTGACTGTATGCATAGACGTGTTTTTACCTGCTGGGTTTATGAGCTTCTCCATCTGTTCTGGGTGTTTCTCGTTTGGATCTGACAGAAGCAGGGAGTGACATCTTCATTAGACATCAACAACCAGATAAATTAAAATTAACTCTCAAAGTCTGTAAGCAGCATCTTAGATCTGTAAAAAACTTACAGTTTTATTGAATGTATTCCCCAAGTTCAGAGTGAAAAGTATAAATGTGTTTCAGAATATCTCAGTATTTCTAGTTTAATGACAGCAGTCAATGATGGTCCTGCATCTCAGAACCGTCCAAAGAGCTTCTCATGAACGTCAATCTGACTGTTTATATACAGGAGTTAACATTGTCAATGTCTCAACTTGTATAATTTATGAATATTATTATAAAATGTAAAATGAAACTCTTTGGGTCAACGTGCCCAATACATACAAATAAAACCATGTTTCATGTTTTATAGTGGCGACAGAAAGAGCAGCTTCAAACTGGTGATGAAGAGTGTGGTCATCATTACCTGATCTGGCTGCAGGTCTGCAGCACGTGCCCGCGCATCCGCAAAGCCGCCGCCGAGAGGACGCTCACGCACAGCAGACAGCCGACGTGCGCGTGCATGATGTCACTTACCTCCCATCAAAAACAATCACAACACAGTTAACAGAGTCACTCTTATAACTGTCTTACCTCCCATCAAAAACAATCACAACACAGTTAACAGAGTCACTCTTATAACTGTGTCTTACCTCCCATCAAAAACAATCACAACACAGTTAACAGAGTCTCTGCTACAGACTGCGCTGTGCTGCATTCATCTGTATAAAGTGTCTCACAGTTTACTGTCTCTTACAGGAGAAACACACGTTTGCACTATAGATTATGTAATGCGCGCTATTAAACTTACATAATCCAGCACTATAGTGCCTCATCTCTGTCTGCCACAACTGTATTCATGTACAGTAGGTTATATATTTTATTTTTTTAATACACAACTTTTAAAAGTAATTTAAAGTATATTTCTTCTGTCAATGTAAACTGTTTTGGTTAAAACTGACATAAAATAAGACTCTCTGTTTAACAGTGTGTTTGCTCACCAATTTAATGATGTCACCACCAGTGATCCCATAACATATTCTGTAGGGATCTGTACATTTACAGATGAACTCTGAACCCATTACAAATGAATAAAGTCATTATACTGATGAACAAAATCAATCCTACCTGCAGATGTCACATCAGGAAGTGAACAGACACTCATAATGTGAATCCTGAGGCGTCTGAAGAATCTTCTGCAGTATGGAAACGTTCTCTCTCTCTCTCTCTCTCTCTCTCTACAGCAGAAGGATTCTGTCTGTTCAGTAAGACTCTCAGTCATAATGAAACGCTGTTAGTTGAGGATTAGAGTGTGAAACCAGTGGCTCTGTTGCTTTAATCTCTGATGAATCTAACAGAATAACTGCAGCAGTGATGCATGAACTAAACATAATTCACATGATTATATGATCAGAACTTCTAATGTGACACAACCTGTGAACACATTTGTCAGTGCTACTGACACACAGCAGGTTTCACACACAAATAATAATACATGACACTTATAAACATGTCATTTATACTGCTTGCTTTACTTTATAATGAATAAATGAACTAAATCTATTTTCTGGCCACATTAGGAAAACACTTTCAAGAATATTGTACACAAACGTTTTAAAAATGTATAATAAACATAAATCAGGAGATACAAATATTTAAATTCAAATTAAGAATGTTATTGCAGTTGTCTTTACTGATTTAAAATCTTGTGCTTTCTCATTATATTTCATTATATTACAAATAACCTGCTCTATTTATTTTACTGCGATACAAGAACGAGATTTACATTTTGACATTTGCATTTGTTAAGAGTTTTAAAATCTTGTGATTGACGCTTGTGATTGGCTGTAATATCCATTGACGTGGCTTTAATGCAAATGAGAACAGTGCCATGATTTGCATAATTTGACATCATTAAAACAGCTTTAAAGTGTTTACAGGGCTTGACAGAGAGTCTGTGACTGTGGTCTCCTAGCTCTGTATAGCTATACACCAGTCTACATACAGCAGTAACTGCTGGCAGTAAAATATATTTTCATACAAGCATCTTAGAAAAAAGAGAATACAGAAAATAAACACAGAATTCAGTGATGAGACAGGCTAATTTGATGAGGTCACACTCGCAACCTTTAATCCATGGGCCACATGCTTAAAAACTGATTTGGCCTGACATCCAAACCCTGCTGATTCTCTGATGTTGCTTTAATCCAGTATTATCTACCTTCTCTGTTATTCAGGGTTCAGGTTATTGTGCTGGTTTCAGTTACACACAGTCTCTGCCCAACTCTGGTCAGAGCATCACCCACAAACTCAAAGAGGGAGTTTAAGTTCACTGGGTTCAACATGTTCTATAGCTTTCATGATTCAAATTCAGTTTAGAGGATATTTTGATCTCCTGTCTGGCCATCACGCCCCTGGTTCAATATTTTTATAGGACATGGGACAATGTTCCTGTCAGCCAATCGGATTTAAGGAAAGGGAAAGCAGTAGAGTTAAGGACATGTGCATGGCAACTTTTGGAAAAGGCCACATTTTACTATCATGATACCGAGATATTAAACTCAGCATCTGTGCTCCATCTGAGCAAACATCACTTCCTATAACTATTTTCTGTCCTGCTGACACTTTGAAAGTCCTACAGTACACTGATAACAGCAAGCAACTAGCTTCATTTATACCTATAGTGAGACTAGTTTTAACACAAAAACAATTCCCTCACAAGGAAGATCAGCAATACACAGACCAGTAAATTAGATTAAAGAATATAAAGGCCCCTGGGAATATCATGCGTGAATAGGCATCAATAACATGAGTGTTTTGTATGATACGAAGGCTGCGGAGAGATTTCTTCTTGACTCCTGTGGCATCACTTTCCAAAGAGAGATGGACCACCATACATTCCTGTTTGTCTGAGGCGTTCTCACAGGAACCCTGAGTCGGACTGTATCCCGCCAGGCCATTTCTCTCAGGCTTACTGTACGATCCATCCAACACCAGAGTCTGTGTGTGCGACACGTCACATGCACAGGGAACTGGCTGTAAATAACAAACACTTTTGTAACTAGTCAGGGGAGTTAAACAGCGTATTGTAGTCATACCGCTGCTTTAAACATACATAACTAAAAAAAGCAAAGTTGGTCAAGAGAACAGTGTTGGTTTGAAGCCAGATCTGAGGTCTGAAGCAGCATGTTCTGTCAACCAATGAAATCACAGAAGAATGATTATTAAGAGTGAAAATGATTATTTGTGTGCAGTGGATATTAGTTACCTTCTCTCTTAACTTGCGATTCGTCCCATCATTCACAGTGGTCAGATAGTTGACGGCGGCGTACTCCAGAACAGACAGGAACACAAACACAAAGCTGACCCACAGGTAAATGTCCACAGCTTTGATGTAAGACACTCTGGGCATGGAGGCGTTGACTCCAGTGATGATGGTGGACATGGTGAGAACTGTGGTAATACCTGCAGGAAATTACAATTCTGCTGTCAACAGTTCTTATGTGTTCACATAAGTGACCCGGCAAACGGTCATTTACAGAATAAACACACAAACATCCCTACACTACAAACTACAACCTTTTCCCTCATTTACTCTTATATCGCTGTTTCACCATTTTATACAGCTTTGAAATGAGGGTGAGTAAATGATGAAAGAATTTGCTTTATGAATGAACTACCCCTTTGATTACTTTAGGAGCAAACAGAAACATTTGTTATGATGCTAACTAACTTCATCACACTTGATTGAAGTCAACATCTTTACACATGTAGTCAAACCCCCCCTTCAGTTTCTCTGGATTCACCTAAAGAAACTCTGGCAGGTACGGCCCGCCGGTCGATCCAGAAGGACACCCAGGACAACATGACCATCAGAGTGGCAGGAAAATAGGTCTGGAGCAGGAAGAAGAAGATGTGACGTCTCAGTGTGAAGCTGATGTAGAGACGGTTGTACCAGCCTGGAGGAGACGTGGAAACATGCATGTTGAATGATGTTGTCTGTTTCTGTCAAAGAGTGCATCCATCATCCTTAACCTGCTGGTAAACCACTGCATTCTAGTGAAGCTTCTTCACCAAACAGGTATGACAGTCGAGTCATTGTGGTTGTGTTAGACTCTCACTGACACCCAGTGGCATCAGGCAAAAGTGACCATTTACAATAACAGACAAGACGGCCACTTCATGTTCAATAAAACGCTTTAATCACATGCTGATATCACTGTATCTCACATGAGCGTTTACAATTTTCAAAATTTTCAAATTTTCAAAAGTTAGGATGACATTACGGTTGATGTCAGGTTTAATACTTGCTCAGAAATATAACTTTATTCTAACTTTAGCCAGTGACTTTAAATATTTGTCTTCTTTAATTTAAGTTGGTACAGCCTGGTTTTGTATGACTGAAATAACTGAGGGAGATGTTTTAACATGGCTGTCGAGTGCAGAGGCTTCTTCAGTACTGTACCTGTGCTGCTGTAGAAGGCCAGCCTGGAAGTGGTGTGGAACTTCTGAATAAGGAACTGAGAGAGTGAGATCTCCTCATCGGTACTCAGTGACTCATCTCCACTCTTCCAGTAGAGCATCAGGTCTTCATCAGTGTAGGCATCTGGACACACATGATTGAATGCTGGCAGACGGTCTCATGTGATAACTGCTGTTACCTTCAGAAGTTCTCATCACTCACAGCTCTCCAGCTCTAGTGTGCAGGTCTGTGTGTCCAGAGGAAAGCGGCTGAAGTCCATATTACATGCTGAAGTGACAGTCACCCTGAGGAGCAGAGATGTCCCTTCAGATGTTATGATAAAGCAGTAAGAGCAGAACAGTGATGAGAAACATGTTTGTTATGCTGGTTGAAAGTCTGGTCAGGTAAAGGTCTAAACTAATATATATATAAAAGTTATATATATTAATACATTTGTATAAATATATATTCTGTGAAAGGCACAAGACCATACAATTCGTCTCAAATTTAATAAAAGGATGTTCTACATGTATCTGTATTCCTACACACAACCTTCTGCTTACGTGATGGAGGAGGCGGGATCTAATGCTTCCAAAACCAGCATACTGTTACTAGCCTCTCCAAAATCCCCTGTCCTACCTCTGAACTCTGCATAAGTACATGAGAGCAAAGCCCTTCTTCCTCCACAAGATCGTTTTATGCAGCAATGCTTTTGAAATGTGTTACAGAACTTCTGTCAGTAAACTATTGCCATTTTTCTATAGGTAGTTTTTCCTTGAGAAATTCTATTTAAAATGAATCCTCTGAATTTCCCTGCACGTGAAGCTTTGCGTAGTACCAGCAAAGTTCATGCTAACAATTTTGGTAACGAAATAAGATTTTGGCAAATAAAACTTTGTGAGGTGAAATATTGGATTTTTTTATTCATTGACTGTATTTCAATGTTCTTTCATTTGGTCGAAAGCAACAAACAAACATGTTTAAATAACATAAATAAATGATCTACGTTTGTGTAATCGTGAGAGCTGATTAAATCACGAGAGCAACCAAATAATTTCCGTGACTATCGTACGTCCACTTTACTAAACAACTTGGCAGAAGAGATCCACTTTTTTCCTCTGACCTGAGGCTGTAGAGGACGTGTCCATCAGGATAGACTCGGATCATGATGTTCTCTGTGGTGGTGTCGTGGATGAAGGATCTTTTGGAGTGCACAAAGAACACATCAGGAACCCAGATCTTCTTCACCAGTCGGCCATCAAATGTCATGCTCTTGTTGGTTTTACTGGGAAAAGACAGTCGCTCGTCCTTCCAGTAGTGTCTCAGATACAGGGTCATGGTGAAGTCCTGTTTATAAACCAGACGTATGGCATTTTTCACTGGTGAAACACTTTCTTATACCTCTGAGCTAGTAATGGTGGTCTAGACATTTTTAAGAAGCTTCATTGTGGTTAGTTAAGAGCATTTCAACGACACAGCCGTGAAACACATTGTACAGACATGTACTTGCAGAATGAGTGAATCGCTTTGGGTGGTGGTGATAATTGTACTTGACATCAGTGGAGTCCCAAACAGTGAACATTTTATTCACAGGTCATGTGATCTCACATTGTGGCCACCATGAACCTGTATTGATATTAGAGTTTTTATGTTGGTTAAATGTTTGTTCTTCTAAATGCACATTAAGACCCACAATGACATTTGAATATGGACCTTCATGGATCAATTACTTGATTTTAAGTCAGTTAAATTAACTCCAGACAAACATTAATTTGATTTTTATGGATTGTGTTTACTTATTGTCTTTGTGCAAGAGATCAGTATTGGGGTGAAGATCTGACACAAAGCTTCAGAATAAACAGTTCAGGTAAAGAAACATTTCATACCATGTCTACTTCTGAGATGCTGTCCAGGCTCTCCACCTGTACATCAACCCCGACGGGAACTGCTGGACCTGAGCACATCAACGACTCATTAACACACATGCAGTACATCAGCCGATCATGTGGCTGGTCCCGGACAGCGACCCAAACACCTGCAAACCCGTCCAGACCTGAAGCCCCGCCTGTCATCCGGTGACAAAACTGATGCTTCACGTTCATTTAGAATAACACGAGTCGAGTCCAACTAATGCTGGAGAATCTCCGTTAAAATCACTATTAAACTCTCTGCTAAACTGCGGCAGGAAGCGCCGCGTCTCTTACCTGCGAACGCCGGTCTCATGGTGAAGTCGTGGTCTGCCACGCGCAGGAGCTCCGGCTCCAGCCGGTCACCCTTCGTTTCATCCAACATCTTCTTGAACAGCGGACTGCAAAGCAAACATCTCCTCAGCCGGATGCAGAAGATCCGCTCATGACGCCTAACATCATTCACACACGTATCTCACACAGGTAACAGATGCTCCCGTTAGTTCAGGTGTTTCATCCTTTAACTCAGTCAGCGCTGCTCCGCGTGTTACTGAAGCTGCGTCTCAGCCCGTCAGATATTAAACAATAACTATTATAATAACACGAGGCACTTTAAAGTCAATGACAGACTTACGTGCTGCGTTTGTGCGCTGACGCCCCGCACACGCTCACGCACAGAGCCACGCACGCGACTGTAACGCAGCGCACATCGCGACGCTCCATCATCGGTCGGGGTCGGATCGTGTGATGCGGACGCGTGAGCGCGCAGATACTTCAGCTCGACGCTCCAGCTGGACGCGCGCACCGATTGGTCGCGCAACGGGTCGAAATCTGCCGCGCGTGACGCAAGCGAACGACGCGTCTGCGAGGCTCCGTTGCAGGACCGGGAGCGAGAGGGAAGTGAATGAATGACGTCACACGGATGCTGTATTAAGAAAGACGATCATTCTGGAAATGATTAAACCTGAAGAGAAGCGGAGAATATGAAGCAGGTTTAATCTGCCTCTCTGCTCCGATACCTGCAGGCAGACGACAGTCAAATACATCACATTATTGCATTATGTCACTTACACGTGTCTAATGAAAGCTGGATAGATCCTGGAGTCACTAAACAGTTGCTTTAGTGGCCTGTGTTTAAACACATTCATAAAAAAGAACTATATTGTGTCAACAGCTGTACAGATTCTGTTCATTTGATGGAAGCAAGAGAAAGAATTCACCAAATGTAGTCAGTGTGTGTGTTTTACTGGTTAAAAATCAATATCTTACAACCATATGAGTATATGACCACAGTTTAATTCTGATATAAACACCAGAATGTAATACAACTGAAAATAGTTAGAATGAAAACAGTAGTCTCATATGATAACATACATCTGACAGCCATCATATAATAATAACAACTGTTACAAATTCTTAATTTCCTTCCCAATTTGTAATTAAATGTAAAAACAAGTGTGTTTTGCATGACTGTATGGATGTTCTACAGTAATACAGATATCCTGTAGTTTTTATTATTATTAAAATTAATGTAAGGTGCAACACAACTAATTATGTGCTTTACAAAATACTTTAAATAAACACGCATTATTTTCACATCATGAATAATAATGTTAAGCAGTATATTGTTAATGATTAAATGTTTATGGGGATGGTGACCTAAATATGTGAGGCAGGCCTCATGAAAGCCT
>JBAJNP010011481.1:0-14707 GCA_036877545.1 Yasuhikotakia modesta
CACACACTCTGTAGAGATTACTTACAAAAGTATCATGGTGTTACTTATTTAAACACAGTACCATATTTTTTAAACATGCATCATCAACATCTATTTCTATGGCGTATATATTTAAACAGCTGTGCATTACCATATTAGTCTGAGCATGTTTAATACAATAAACTATTTGAATAGTTATCATTTAAAACTATAATGCATAACACAGCAATCAGGGAATGTGATGTGTTTTAAAACATATAGCAAGGTTTTAAAATAAAACATCATGATAAACTGCATTTTAGTGATCAGTCAAGACAACCGAATATGTAAATGTCCTATGGTATTATCATCTGATAGCTTAACTACGTAGTGCTCCCACAAAACTTCTTTGTATGGGATGTCCCTGTTTACAACACACACGGGCGCACACACATACACACACTCATTATTTCTATAAACATTCCAGCCCTGGAAACACACAGCCACACACACACACAGATTTAGACACATGCAAATCCATAAGCCACACATGCACACAAACACAAGACACACAATGAAAGCATTCAAATCTTCTCCCCGGGCTAAGAGTCGGATCGCGCTGTGAGACTTTTCCTCCGAACACCCAAACAGAGAAGAAAGAGAAATGATAGCCGTGACACGCAGAAGAGAGAGAATCCAGCCGTTGCCTCTCTCCACCAATAACCTTATCTGATCACACATGGCAGCTGAGAAAACACAAGCCCCAGGTTCAGGTGAAAATATATCCCACCAGCCACACGCACGCCGGACCGCCGCTTCCTGTAACCCCGCTACAGCCCACTGCAACGTTCTTAGCTAAAAGTTCCCTTAAAGTTATTCAAACATTTCTTCAGTTAGGTTAGTAAAATAATTTCTAACATTGTATGTCATAAATATCACAATTGTTACTTAAGTAGTTAGAGAAACGTTTTATAAAGGTTACAGAATTAAAAAGCAATTAAGCAAGCAATAACGTTAACAACATCTGAGAAACTGGACCTTTTACACTTTCAAAACCACATTTTGTTACTCAACATAAACGTCAGGGAAATGTTCTCACAACCTGCAGAGTTGCGACCACCCATGAGCTCAGCAAGTATTAAATTCGTGGCAATCGCAGGTTTAAAAACACCACAGGAGTCAACACGCTTCAGGCTGGACGTTCTAACAGCCAACACAAAGAACAGACAGTATATTCCTGGCTGGGTGGATCAAACCTCCAAAACGGCAGCTGAAAGCTACAGGAAAACACAGGTAATGCCAGAAAGAACGAGTGCAAATGAGGTAAAACCACACAGCCGAGTGAAAGAGGAGAGGAACTGAAAGATCTCACAGTAGTTTCTTTGTAGGTAGGAGAGGTGATTCTCACTCACACACATGTAAACACAGGGAGACTTGAGCATGCCACATTAAGTTCTCCAGTGCGCTTAAAACACACACACACACACACAGCTCTTACGCGGACACTGTTGTTACGGTCCTCCTAGCAGAACTCCTGTAGCCTGTTGTCGCTCCGAATCAAAGAAATCAGGACACCCGTAGAAATACAGAAAGCTTGCGACTCCTCTCTTTGTGAGGAAGAGCACACGCTAGTTCTCTCTCTCTTTTCTCGCCCTCTCCCTGCTGAGGAAGAAGAAAAGAAGCTTTTCCCCAGAGATGTGCCCCCCCACCCCCTCCCTGAGGTTAATCCCTGCCGTGGCCGAGCCTCCGTCCTACTCTGGACCCGTTCTCTGTCGCACGGCCCTGTAAACTCCTCACACGCTCCCGGCTCCCAGTTGGACTCACGGACGGACAGAGAAAGAAGGGGAGAGCGAAAAAGAGGCAAGACGGTTGTGCGAAGAGCAGCACGAGAGCCGTCTCATGATGAAAAGTGATCCGCTGATCTCATCAGGCAGGGACACCAGGCAAACAGAGAGAAAGAGAGAGAGAGAAACAAGCCACGCCCCTTGTCCCACCTCCAACTCATGCAGTCTCCTCCCCACCGTCTTTCACACTTTCTGCTCAGCCAATCAGACGAGAGATACTCGGAGTCTCCAGCCTGTTACTTCCAGCTCTGTTATATCTGTTTTGAAAGATAATCCCAACAGCAGTATGAGGATTTAACGTTGTGTTTTCTGTACAGAAATGAAACATTAGATCTGAATACAGCAAGAAATACAATGAAATGATTCTAAACATGACTTTTTAACAACAAGTACCTGGTTTTAGATTTTGATTAAATGAATTAAGCCAAACAGCACAAACATGTCCAAACAACTGTGCTGAACCCAGTTTGTGCTTTACTGTTACATAGAGCTCCTGGTTAAGCTGTAGTAAGGGCAGTTATATGAGTAGTTAGAGCTTTCTCAAAGCAACTATTTCTAAAATCAGGCAAGTAAGCAATTTAGCAGATGTTAATACTTAAACTGACTTCAAGTACACTTCCTAGTATACTTGATGTGAATGCCTTGTTTAAAAGCACAAGGGCAAAAGTTAATGGAGAGCCACTTGTGAGATTCACAAGTGATTTGCACACACACACACACACACACACACACACTTAACCAGGCAGACTTCTCAGTCATGTTCCAGATCTTAAACAAATACCATCTCTGTCCGTCACGCAAGCCCTGTCAAACCCACAGCACAATCAAATCCCTCAGAGACACCTTGAATGTACTCCGTCGTTCAGGGTGACAGGAATTTTCTAACCATTTCCTCCAAGGCCACACACAAAATGAAAGGGCTGAGAGAGAGAGAGAGAGAGAGAGAGAGAGAGAGACTGAAAACTTCATTATTTTCTGAGACGTGGGCCCGTCTCTGAGGACACACAGTCTAATGGAAGCAATCTTTGACATATAAACATACACACATGTGTAAGATCAACTGCAACACACATTTCAACACCGTTTACCTGTTTCTACACATACAGCCGCCATCGTTCTGATGAAAAAACCCTCTGGATCTAATAAACAACAAAAGACAGCAGATTAACCTTCAGACAAAAAAATACAATTGCATTTGCACAGACAACCACCACGTTACACAAACATGAACTAACCTTAAAGCTGCCGTCCATAAGCTTCACCTCTCTGTCGCCACCTCTGTTTGAACATAAAACTGCAGGTCACTTTATCTACTATTCATAACATGTGTTAAAGTTAAATGAAGCCAATCTGACATTTACTAGCAAAATCTAATTTGATTACAAATCATTATTATAAACTTACAAAAGTTCTGAACACAGATCAGTCATGAACTTGCATAATATCTGATTTTTAATCATTTTAACCCAAAACATTAATTCAATTAAATGTTAACATTATTTATTGTGAAGCTTATATTATTTGTAAAAGTGTGTTTTAGGTGGAACCAAACCGATCAAGCAGAAGGGAAACTAAACAAAAAAAACACCTTTGACACATGAAGGTTTAATCTGTACATGCAGCGCCCCTTCAAACAGCAGTTTTCAGCCAAGCCCTAGTCCATTACTCTGTGTTTGTCTTTCATTGTCTGTTTCCCTCTCTTCTTTCACCCAGCCTTGTGGTGGCTGTGTAAATTGCCTTCTCGTTTTCTGCTTGGGGGCATTTTAACACTTTTAGGCCAGCATGTGGGGAGAACAGGGAGGTGGGAGGAGTCTGTGTTAATCTACAGGACAATAGGAGAGACCCCCCTTCCACACAGAGATAATGGCCTGTGGGACGGGGGGGGGTTCATCTGAGCGCCCCCCCATATAATAGAGGCTCTTTAGAGTGGGAGGGGGGCAGGCACACGTGTCCCAAACAAAGCCCTGCAATTGTCCGTTCAGCGGCGATGGAGGGCGGAGGGGGAGAAAACAGCAGAGGGGAGTTTAAAGGATGCTCATCTGACCGTTACAAAACTCCACCGGTACAGATGGCAAACACACGAGAACAGAGAACAAGAGTGAGAAACATGTGGTGACAGATACGTTTATATTCTTCATGGCATATGGATGATACATCATCACACCTACATTATTCAGCAACTTCAGTTTCAGGTTACACACACACAGACACAGACACACACACACACACACACACACAGACACACACACACAGACACACACACACACACAGACACACACACACAGACACACACACACACACAGACACACACACACAGACACACACACACACAGACAGACGGACAGATCCAGAAGGAAGCAACTGTATTGGCCTCTCTTTGTGAACGACACAATGGCCGCTTACATCAGCGTGTGGTGGCACATGGAAAACTATGCCACCCCCCCCAACCCACGCAAACAGACCAGCTGGATCCACACCGATATCATTCAAAAATCGCTGTGTGTTTGTGAAATACTCGCCTCAGTGACGTGAAATCCACCGGCAGCTGTTTCCCCTCACTGCCAGCTCTCCTAAAAAAGGAAAATAAAACAATGTTTGCTTTTAATTTTTGGTTACTTTTTTTGTTTATAATTCATATACTTTAAATATAGAAGTGTTCAAAATAAGAATGCAAAATGAAAATAATAGACAAAAAAAGGAAATATTTGGAAAAGCATCAGAGTTCACAGAGCTTTTGTATCTTCTTAAGATATGACTTTTAATCAATAGTGACTCCATTTAAAGTGCTGACTCAGAAATCGCAAACGTTCTATTTCTGGCAGCCATATTGTTACTGAACTGTAGGTGCTACAGCAGGAGACCTTTGAGACTCATTTTGGGGAAATGATGAATTCCTGATGACCCCACAATATACATGCGATCAATACAGTTTCTCCACAAAACAATCAATAGTTGTTCATATTCAGCCCGATCGTTTTCACATCATCGTAGCTTCTGTTCACACTGAGCCATTCACAGACCGCGCTTTTGACCTAAGCGAACATTATGGTGAATCAGACCAGCGTGAAACATTATAATGTGCCTATTTTAAGCTTTTATTTCAAACTGGGCAGTTGGCCATGAACGGCTACAGCCAGATGCATTTACTGGTTTCCAGTAAAATCATACAGACGGACTCAAAGCCCAGGAAATACAAACACACAACTCAGTGTGAAGATAAAGCCAGCAAGATGTATTGATAAATAAACCTCCAAAAACACACACCAGAGACAGCAAACACAGAACACTGAATCACAGCTCCCGGGAGCAATCACAGAACATCACAGACACAACTCAAACCCATGACATCTCAGTTAACAGCTTTAGGTTGAAAAACATTCCCATTAAGTAACAAAAATGTTAAAGAAATGTTATTGTTCTATGAACGATCACAACGCCCAGTTTTTAGAGGTTGCATTAACACTATTGCTTTGCTACACAAACGTTATTTAATACTGATTGTGATATTTCAAACATGTTATACTAACAACTTAGAAATACCGCAATAGATAATATGACCTACACATTCTACAAAAACCACTAATATTACTGCAGAACTTTTGTGATGACTTTGAAAGCCAACGTTAGCCAACGTTGTGAGAACACATCCTGTTAGCTGAGATCATCCTCAAGGCTCAAACACCAGGGCTGAGACACAGCACTCTTCACAAATATTGATTGAAGAGATTTGGTAACGAGAGGCAATGTACTGTTAGATCTCTCTCCCAACTTCAACCTGACTGATGATTCTGCAAGTCCTCAGTTTGATGTCTGCTCACAGTATCGGCCTGTAAATTGTACAGAGGAAAGAATCAATGCTCCTAAGTGGTGGAAAAGTGCGGCAGAACTTAAATGAGAAGATGAGGGATAAAACAGATGATAGCTCTGGCACGGCCAGTGTTTATGTCTGCCAGAGTCTTTCTGCCTTTTCCTGGCACTCCCTGCCCTCCTTTCATCTCTTCCTTACGTTTCAGTCTCACGTTCCCTCTATATTCCTATATGAGGGTGTTCAATTTCAATTTCCCACCTTGAAAGGTCTCGCGCTGCCTTCAGAGTCGTGTCGGAACGATGGTATTAACAAGCTGAGTGCACATGAATGCCACTCACACACTTATAATACTTTAATGGTGATTATTTGTCATGTCTAAGTGTGATAATTCTGTCCTCATTTACTTTCATCACAACACCAGCGGGAAACTCCAGATCTGATGTGACTGATCTTTTGACTTTGATTTTAAGGCGATAATTACAAGATCATGATCCAAACAAAATGGCGTGGGTCAAAAATGAAGCGTTTTCTGTGAAGGACGATTCACTTAACTTTGGATTACGGAAAAATATATGACAAACAGCAATGAAGCAGATTGCTTATGAATTATTAATTAGGAATTTCACAGGAAAATGTGACAGCTCAATTCAGGGAACAATTGCCAACGTTATCCAGAAGCGTTCTTATAAGTTTCTTTTTAACATTATATATCCTGTATCAAACACGTTAGTGGAACATTTAGAAAATGTTAACGAATTAAAAAAAGGAAGTAACCAAGTGCTAATGTTGACCAAAAAATGGATGTTTTGAATGTCCCTAGAACATTAACTTTTCACTTCCTTTTTCTGTAGATACACAGAGATGTTGGAGTTTTCACCATGACCTTTGCTTTGAGGGTTTGTCCTCTCTAATCCAGATCTCTTTGTGTGCCATAATTTCCTCCATTGAAGTTCCAGCCTTTATCACAACAGCAGTGGCCCCACAGAGACACTGAAGTCTTTCTCTCTGTAACTGTTTGTGAGGTCAGAGGAGGGGTAAGAGGTCAGGGTTTAATCAGCTTAATGGCCCCTCGTTCATCTCCTTTCCCCCAATGACCCCCATGACAGCTGCTGATCTGTGTGTGACCCCATACCACCCACAATTAAATCATTCACCCCATCCTATTACCCCCAACTGGCCCTAATATCTCCACTCACATGCATGTGTGTTAAATGCGAGGATGAAACTCACGGGCGCTCAAGAGGGTTGGATGAGTTTGACACACAGCAAAACAAAAGCGGGACCCTCACACTCATGCCCCCCTTGTAAAACCTGCAACTAGAAGAAAAGGGAAAATGAAAACTGTCACTATTATTCAACCTAAAGTATTTCGTTTCTTTTATGCACAACAAAATATCTCAGCTAAATAATAAAAGTAAACAACAGTATATCTTATGAAAGCATCAACGAAAACTAGGGATAATTTTAAGATACTTTTTTTAGTCCACAATCATCAATCAAAAGAACATTCGAACATAACACAAGTCATATTAACCACTTATAAATCTTTACATTCCCAGTCTCTATTTACACTCACATTCCCAGTCTCCATTCACTTTCATTATACTTAAAAGAGATGCAAAATACATTCTTCAAAAACTCCACAGAAGACAAGAGTTGTGAGATGTGCTTGGAAATAACTGGTGAGTAAAAAAATAAAAGCAATTCTGTTTTCTATACTTCTGTTTTCAATTCTGTCCCTTTAAGAACACGAGAAACAAATGCACCTTCTGTTCAGGCAGCTATTGTCAACAGCTTATCAGAGCATTAAACATAACCTTGATAATGTGTGTTTGTGTTACCCGCACTCCTTTCTTTAGCATTATCACAACAAAGGCTGCGTTCTGATTAAGCCAAATAGCCACCATGTGTTCTGAGCGCCGGCCCCTGGTAACTGAACCCGGGCCCTGACACACAGAGAGCAGCGGACGGAACGGTTGATTCGCTCATTCTATCTTCCGCTGCCTCTCTTGCTCTCTTCCTCTAAAATATTCAGCGACACACAAGCTCCTGTTACCTGCCTGGCCAGAAGGCAACAGCCCGTAGATCCATTTTCCAACCACAGCATCTCCAAGGGCAACAAGTACAAGACTGTGTGCTGGTATTTGAAAAAGCTCATGTTTGTCTTTGCATGGTGTAGTTTCAGTTTTTCACCCTCTCTTACAAATGTGTGTGTGTGTGCGTTTCTGCTTGATTTTCTCAGAACCCTTTGCATTATTTAGCTGCTGATTCAAGTCAGTATAAAAAAATGGATGCTTTGTTCAGCCAGAACTTCAAGTGTCCCTTTGGAGGGGCATGTTTCTGGGAAGAACCATCTGGGTTTCATAAAAACTCTCTGCAGTAAGAAATATCAGAGGGGTCACAGGAATAGGCTGAGGGGTCTCGACACCCACAGGTTTGTCTTCACCCAATATAGGCAATTTAAACCTTAGCGCTCAGAGCTGCACCCAATATTGCTCCAGACACAAACTAAATAAACTCAGAGCTGATTGAAAAACCAGTCACATGAGGAGCAGTCAGCCCTGTTACAAGCCCACTATGTGCAAAAATCAGAAATTTATCAGATAAACATATAAACAAAAAGATAAATCTATCTAAGGGTTTGCAACATATCAAATGACATTTAATGTTATGTCTCTATATCAGATGTTATGTATCTATATGCAGATATCACTATGGTTTTGCTTTGGTAAAAACATTTTGAAGTCTTTATACATCACAGATGACAAACATCATCCACTGATGATCTCAAACGCTATTCAGAAGAATTCTGAGGGGCAGAAAAGGCCAAAATTGTGTCGATAACCTGTTGAGGCTGTGCACTGAGTTTGAGCTTTCCATCATAAAAGGTCTGATATAGACTGAGCTCATCACTGTTAACCTTTACTCTCAACAATCAATGTCTCTTTCACATCCCAGCGCTGCCGTGTGACAACATCTCCATGAACGTGAGATGGAGGTGAGAGTTATGCATGCGCAGATGAGCAGCATAGCTGCGTCTGCTGGGGCTGAGCCTGACACGTCATCCATCATGGCTGCAGGAATGCACATGTAAACAAACAAACACAAGGTCACAGGTCAGAGGTCACCGAGGTCACATGTCTTCTCCATCCCGGTCAGGTCTAAAGGTGCAGAGAAAACATTTCAATATTTAAAGCTGCAAGCTGTAACTTTCTCCTCTCTACTGCCTCCTCTGTCTGAAACATTAAACTGCAGGTTCATTTACATACTTTTCTATACATGTGGTCAAATAAAGCCAAACTGACATTTAATGGACAATAATACCTTGTTTATAAATGATATTTTTAACCAAATAATTAGTTATTCATTGCAGCTTTAATATATAAACTAGGGCTGTCAATGGATTAGAAAAGTAACTGCTGTTGATCTAATCATTTAGTAGTTAGTATAATGCATGTTTCTTAAGGGTTTGAGTCCATATGGAACCCACAGGCTGCAGAAGTTTAAAAATGTTGACGCAGCTCTTTTTACAACCAATGAAAGTGACAGTCAGTCTCTATCAGTCAACACTGTTTTCTCAGGCCGTCCTTTTAATCTGAACGTTACTTATCTGGATATCACACTGAACGTTATTAACTTATCCATCTATAAACAGGAAAGCCAACAGCAAGAAAATACACACACAGCAACAAATGACACGCATTACACTCCTGTGTTAAGGTTAATAAACACAATCCTTCCTTTCACATATAACACTGAGGAGAAAAAGTGAAACTGTGAGGGAAAAAAGGATATTTTTTCCATCATGACCCTAAAACCTTAGTGCATGAAATTTCTATGTTTCCATGACAACTGTGAAATGATAACACGGGAAGATAGAAGCACCATACACGACTGGGAAGGATTCCATGCTATCTAAGGAGGGTTGAGAGAGAGACATACAGAAGAAAGAAGAGAGAGAGTGAAATATGAGGAAAAGTAGAACAAATAAGATATATAGTTTTAATGAGAGCTCTACAGACGTCTCACGTCGGCCCACAAAAGCTGCCTGTCAATGCAGTACTAAATTTCCCAGGGGGCTTTGCAACAGCGCTCGGCACTTCCCGGCCTCCGGTGCGAGGACAGCTCAGGGGTTTTTGTGTCGTGGACTCTTCCTGAATTCACCAACGACAAGTACAGTGTAAACTAGGGCAGAGCACACGGTCAGCGGCACAGGTCTGGCTGATGACTCCCTTGATAAAACGCTGTGGTAAAAATACAGGTTTTTGTGACAGATGATAGATGTAAATGTTGCCCGTTTTGCTGTGGATTTTGTGCTTCTAAGGTGTCAGATGCGGTATAACACTAAAAACTGTCAAAGCCAGCCAACTGTACGAGTGGTTCAGTGGTTGTAAAAATCACCTCACGCTAACAACACATTTTTATCTTATTACTTTGACAACAATATGTTACAGTACAAAACACTTATTGCTGGGTAACATGTCATGAATTCATATTCCACAACATTAAATAAACTGAAGTTGGGTCAATCAGATTTATGTAACAGTAATTGATTAAAGTCCCATCATACGCAGCATTTGTTATTTCCCAATCCTGCAGTATTAGATTGTTTAATGTCTCGTTTGATTTTATTACTGACAATATAAAATGACATTTATGAAACCCCTACAGTCTTACACTGAGACAGTAGAAAATATTGCACCTAATTTAAAGTTTTGTGTTAGCACAACGTAGCTATAAAGGTATGGTATGCAATTCTGGAGAGGCTTGCAACAGCAAGCTAGTGTTGAATCTGAAGATGTACCTGCTCTCCCTTTAGAAAGACACACCTCATTCAAAAGATATGATGGCATACATAGTTTGACAGGCAAGTAAGACATCCTGTCAATGCTTTCAAATACACATATTTTAGTCCTGTGCCTTTCACACATTACATATTTATATATAAACATATCTAGACCACTTCAGTAAAACCTCACACTTATAAATGATGTTTCTTCTATAATCAGAACTTAGACATGCATGTAAATCATAAATGATTGATCATAAAGAACTCAGTGAGGGAACATAGCAGGAAGTGTTTTAAGTCTCTCTCCATCTCTGCCTCTCACTCTCTTTCCTTCCTGATCTTCACACAAACTGCTCTTTCTCTTTCTCTTCCCTGAAGCACAGAACCGGTTGGTAGAGGTGACCCAACCTGAAATCAATAGGTGCCGCCTGAATTAGTCAGAGACATATAAGGTGGAGTGTAAGCCGAGATTCAGCGGCGCTATCGGCACAAACCAACGCCGTTATCCTTCTCCCATCATCCCCGCTGGATGATGTCATCAAAACTTCATGGTGTGGAGTTAGAAATCTGTCAGTATGGGACAAATCCATCACAGAATCTAGCAAATTCAGAAATTAACAATATTTGGCCCTTGGATAAGATTTTTTGGACAACTTTACTGTGTGACTATTTGTATGATATTATGTAATGCGTAACTGGGCCAATCGAAAGTCTGTGTGTGTGTGTGTGTGTGTTGCATCTGTGTCATGACATCATCCAACAACATGATTTCTATTATTCAGAATTTTCTGCACGGTTATTTCTGTTATGATAACAGCTTCCAAGTTAGCAACTGCTTATTAACACAAACGGTCAGCTGCTGTGTGCAGATGCATCTGAAACAACACAAAACACATGTTAGCATGTTCCAGAGATGTCACTTCAGACTCCTCCTCTCTCACTAACTGGGTAAGAAAG
Organism: Yasuhikotakia modesta; assembly: GCA_036877545.1. Lineage (NCBI taxonomy): Eukaryota > Metazoa > Chordata > Actinopteri > Cypriniformes > Botiidae > Yasuhikotakia > Yasuhikotakia modesta. Next base: position 11,357 of record JBAJNP010011481.1, read on the forward strand.
GTTCAATACCTTTTGACTCCGAGCTCAAGTGCAACACAAATTCGCCCCAGTCAGGTGGTAAAATCATAAAAACAGCCTCAGAGCCAAAGATCTGAGCGAGATCCAATTCATGCAGACGAATTGAATGATACCTCAAACATCCATACGGCGTATGAGCCGGTCTGGCGCAGACAAGCAGAGTTTTGACCCAGTTTTGTTCCCCCAAAGGTGAAGAAAAATGAATGAATAAATAAATGAAAAGGGGGTTGTGTTCTGCTAGGTGAACTGGGTTCAGAGCGCCATCAATGATTAATGCCCCTCCTCTTAAGAGAAGCTGCTTCCTGTACAAATGACCCAAATGCAACAGACACGGCGCAGAGCAAACACAAGAGACATACAAATAAATTGCGATCGATAACCAACAGATCGCACATGCTGAGGCACACAGACGTCTGAGTGGGTCATCAATAATGTGCATTAACTCATAACCTTGCAGAAACCGAAATCTTTCCTCCCCCAATAAACACAAATTTCCATACAGATAAACGATACTGGCTGTACACCACAAACACATTTATTTAACACATTTTATTTTCCATTTGACTGGCTGAAAGTCTCTTCGCATCATCATAGCAATCACTATGTCATTTAAATTCATTTATAAATACATCTTCTGTAAAAGATGCAGGGCCACAACATTATTGTCCAGTCATTGCATTCGTCCTGCCTGCACAAGACACTGAAGAGAAGGAGGGATCTAATGATTTCAAAGCTTGCTTGCTATTGCTAGCATCTCAGAATTGCATACCCTACCTTTTAGCATCTATCACACAAACACAGCTTAAATTAGCCACACTATTGCAACACACTGGCTTTTAAATGATGCACATTCAATCAACCTAAACAATGCCTGCCTGGGCACCAACACTAAAACCTCTGCCATCTAAATGTAAATAAGACACATCTGCTGGCTGGGAATAATATTCCCTCGGAGGACATAACAGACGACCAAATTAACAGCATTAGAAAGGTCACATAATTAAAAAAGTAAACGAAAAGCTGCTGTTGATTTTTAACCACGTCCCTGATTGTTTTATTCCAAACAGTTTATGTGACAAAGACAAAGTGGGATGTTTTGTGAACCTGTCACAGTATAATTGTGTTATTTTATTACCAAAATGTTATATTATAAAGGCCTAAAGGGAAGGGAAACACAAAGTATATTACGTCTGACAACAAAACAGCTATTTATTATCTTACAATAAAGGGTTTACCCAAAAGTTTTAAAGATACTGTAGCAATGCTGCAGTTAAATACAACAGCAAACATAATGATTAAACATGTTTAAGTGAAGCATTACTCAACCAGTCTAGAACAATAGTTATGGTTGCAATCTGTAACTTTTGCCTCTCTACCGCCATCTCTGTCTGAAACATAAAACTACTAGTTATTAATGTGAACAAGCTACACATGCTGCACCATCTACAGTACCAGTACATGTGATTTAGTAACAGGATTGTGTTTCATTTTCACCCCAAAAAATGAAGGCTTGGCCCTTTAAGATGACGAATCACACAACTTTCAAACTGAACCCAGAATTCAGCAGAACAAACTAGATTTATTCATGGCTTGTGTCTCCTTCTGACACACAGATTTAAATATAGTTCAGGTAAGTCTGTGGTCGGGGTGGACGGCTTCTGTCAGGCCCGTTCTGTCCTGAGCCTGGAACTTTCTGAGTGTCGGAACCACAGTGTATGTCAGCATTCGGATCCCAGGGGGTGAGGGTGCGGAGTGCTGAATGGTGTTGTTTGTAGGGCTGGCGTGTGTGTGTGAGTGTGTGTGTGTGTTCTGTGGACTCTTGCTGAGCTTGCGTCCCCCACTGTGCCTGACAGCGAAATCTCAAACTCTGTCTGCCTGATGAGTAAAAACAGAGCAGAAAAACACAGAAAGCTAAAAGCAGACTGCCAGAGCGAGAACGCAAGTCAAATATACCCAACTAACCAACCAGCCGCTTTTGGCTGGAAAGTTTTAGGCGAATCTTCTACATTTAAAATTATGCATCTGGTAGATGCTTTTACTCAAAGTAACATCCAGTGCATTCAAGGTAAACCGTTTCTGTCTGTTTCCTGTAAATGTTACCCACACCTTTGATTTAATCATATAATGCCCCACCAATTTATCTGCCCGTGGCAATTAACACTGTGCCACTACTGCCCTAGATAATAAGATAGAAAGATGTTTGTTTACATTTTAAATCTACAGTTTGTGCCTCGCTGCTGCCACCTCTGTTACTTTACATAAACACAAATTAAGATTTTCAATGACCTGAAAGCTTAAATGAGAAATTATTCTTAGAAACAAACAATTTCAGACTGCTGTTGTAAGACAACCTCCGCAACCTTGAGCTCAGAACTTGGGCTGCTGATTGGACAACTGCTCCGTGTTAAATGCGTTGTGCTGTAATGTTATGCACACACCATTATTGCACAATTTGCATAATTCCCTGCGCTGAATCAAGTGCTGAAACAACACAGGCATCGCGTGCAAATAAACGACACAATTGACGCGAGCAACTCATTGTTTTAAAGACACGCTGCTACGCTAAGGAAACGTAAGCACTTATGTAAAACACGGACGCATGACAAGGCCGTTAACATGCAATCCTAGAGGCTTTGTTGAACAGGCAGGGAAGCGCTTTGTTTTCAACACAAAGACCAGCCATCCTCTCACCCGTCCTGTTCTACCGTTACGCCTTAGACATATTTAGCACCACCGGAAGGAAAGAAGAGCCGACAGTATCATTTTCCAACCAATGTGTAATTCAGAGCCCCTTTAATGCCGTCTGCTTTGCTTTACTCTTAGAGAGAGAGAGAGAGAGAGAGAGAGAGAGAAAGACATGAAAGAGAGAGGTAGAGACAGAGAGACAGAATGAAATACATGAAAGAGAGAGGGAGAGAGAGAGACAGAAAGAAAGACATGAAAAAGAGAGAGAGACAGAAAGAAAGACATGAAAGAGAGACAGAAAGAAAGACAGAAACAAAAAGTGAAACAGAGAGTGAAGAAAGAGAAGTGGAAGAGAAGAGAGAGTGGAAGAGAGAGAGAAATTAAAAAAGAGAAAAACCAAGAGACAGAGAGAAAGAGGAGAGGAAGAGAGAGAGAGAAAGAAACAGAGGCAGAGAGAGAGAGAGACTTTATATTAGGAGCCCATCTGTCAGTCTCTTTTCTGAATATGTCCATGTAATTCTATTTTATTACTCCCACAGGGAAAAGGGATGAAAGAGAAGAAGAGAGTGAAAGTGAGGGAAAATAGATTGAAAGGAAAGCAGCGCACGTGTGAAACCTTAGTAAGAAATGAAAGAACGAGAGAAGAAC
>JBAJNP010011482.1:0-14706 GCA_036877545.1 Yasuhikotakia modesta
TTTTTCCGTCTTCTGTCAAAAAATTAATGGTTGGTAAAAATACAACACTAAAGCAAGCATAGTTTTTATCACTAAACCTATATCTTTTTTTAGATCAACATGAAAAATTCTATGAACTTGAGAGTGTAAGTACTCTAATGTATCTGTATATGGCCAATATTTCACCTGCCTGTCTGTTAAATTCTTCGTTATGGGAATATCATCTTTGCCACCCAGACTTTTCCCCAGCCCACTACTTGGTTCTGGGCCTAGATAATTAAAGATTGATAATTTCCCTGGGGAAAAATGAAATGCATGGATCACAAGTTCAGCCGCATGTCTTGGTGAAGGGAACACGCCAAAAATATATCAGCTGTTAGTTAAGCCTTAAATGGGGTCAGGTTGAATGATGCTTTGGGCGCTCTCCATTCCCTGACTGATGCAGGATGAGTGAATCTTAGCAAGAGGAATACTCATCTCACAGTCAGCTGATGGTTCTCCTGACCTGACTGACATATATATGAGTGGCCTTGATTTATCCTGTCATCTCGTTCAATAGTGCAGTTTAATTGTGTTTGTGTCAATAAAACCAGCTCCCTTTTATGGAAGTAAGCTTATATTGCAAATGAGCGGATGAGCCACATTGCCGCATATTTCCCCCTTAATGCATTTCCTTGCACGAACGGGCGATGGGTAATGATGATTTTATTGTGATTAAGAACAAGTTCCTCTTGATGCTGGTATGTTTACACCTCTGACCTTCACTAATAGAGCTAAAAGCGCCTGCAGCGTCTGTAATTGGCCAATCTGCCTTGTTAAACCCTCCCGTTCCAGACCTCCAAAGTATAGCCCACTAACGCCATGCCTCAAGCCGACATGATGACTACATGCCATGTCAGATCGACAATCTGAGGGGAAATATGACACAAATGAGGTCATAAATCAATTACGTTTATGACATAGCCATGGGCAAAGTAGTTTAGCATCCGGAAGAATAAAAAAAGAGTGGAAAGAAAGTGCTAGGCTATTACTACTATCATAAATGTATCTATTATCTACATTTGTTTCTGTGGGACTGTGGAGTCATAAAGCATGGCCAGTTTTAGACAGTTCAGTACTGTGTGGATTATGGCCTGAGCTTCCTATGAGCTGGGAAACAAGAAAATATGTTTTCTCTCATATGGAAATGAATTATTGAATCATTATAGGTTGTTGTTCTTTCACATTTTGACATTTTAATGTATGATCATGATTTTTCAATCGCTTTGGTTCAGTAGGGCAGGATGTGGACTTATTGTGCTGCTGTAACTAAATTCCCCAAATAGCCTGAATTTCTCACACTGAAGCATTCAGCTGTTCCTATTTGGATAAAGAGAAAATAAAAACATTTATCACCCTGCATTTGTCAGCAGACTTCCTAAAACACTTTAGTTTTATTAGGTGCATGTGGTAAACAAAGTCCACAGCCTGTCAGGCTCTATGTGTCTCAATCTTTCATAGTTTCATGAGGTGTGTCTGGACTTCTTTGACTTTATTAATGAGCTTGCCATGTCATTCTCTGCCATGTCATTTGCCATTTGAAAAACTAAAGTCAGATGAATTTTGATTGGCTGTCAGCATTTACTGGCTGGAAATGCAGTAAGAGTGATCCAAACATGATTGTTAATCTCTGTCATTATTGTTGTAGTAAGGCGCTGCTGTTATTTGGAGCAGGAGTGATTTAGTTAAATTGGTTGTGGTTATAGTTATTGGTTTCTTTCATGTGTAACACCTGCAGAATACATTCCTTCTTCACCTCAGTCTATGGAGATGTGTCCTACATTTGGTGCTGTGGCTTAGCTCCCTAAAATGCAGGTCTTATCTGCACCTCACATACATGCATGCCAAACATGTCTGGATTCAGATGCTTAGGGCAGCACTTTCTCTCTCTCACACACACACACACACACACACACACACACAGATTCTGGCACTTTAGATTAAAAGTAAAGTGAGCATTTTGATTTTTTAGTTTTGTGTGGTGTGTGTGTGTGTGTGTGTGTGTGTTTCTGTGAGGTTTGCCATTTAGAAACTGTGTGGAATACTGTTCTCTTAGACTCTTACACTGTCTGTGTGTCTGTACTTCTAAAAATCTAGGCAAGTTTTTTTCTGCCTGCTTGCTGTCTGTTCATGCAATTATTCACCTGTATTGTCTGTCTTTCAGCATGTTGCATTATGTTACACATCATTCATGTATTCTGATTCTGGCAGAACACAGTTATGATGTGGTGACTGCCTAGCGTCCAGTCAAGGGGGCCGCTCTGCTTGTATTTATTGCAGTGCTGGTGATACTGACTCTTTAGGGCAGGATGTTCTCTCTGTATCACACAGCCGGCCTGTGAGAGTAGACAGTCTGTAAGAGGGCGTGTTGAGAGCAGGAAGCAACCCTGTCTGCCCCAGCTGTCTCTGCATGAGTGATGGCTTTTATGAAGCCTTGCTTTTTCTGCTTTCTTTTTTGCCTGTTAAAAAAACGAGTGATGTGGAGCCCCCCCACCCCCAGTTCTCTGTCCGGCAGCGCAGGTATGCAGACAGCGATAGACACGTGCAGAGAGGCTGCTTGCCCTGCTTAGAAATCAGTTTGAATAACTGACAGTACACCTGGATGAGAGTCGACAACGTGGCAGAAAATGAAAATAATGCTGTTTGCCAGCCGAGAAATACGGCTTGTCACTGTCAACCCCTCAGCATGCTGTGATTGTCGGACAGGCCAGCCTTTTTTCTTGAAAGCACTTTAATGTGACCGTTCTCCTCTATCTCTCTCTGTGGGTCTGAATGAGTCTGGCTCATTACCGACCAGCACGCACCTCTCTGCCCCCTCGCACCTCTCTATGCCCCCTCCATCTTCTTACTATTTCATATTTCCACCCTGTAGCTTGATGGTGCTTTTCAAATCTGACCTATCAAAAGTTGTCACGATCAAATACACTTGAAACGATCTTGAACTTGAAACAATATCCAGCCACAATGTTTCTCTTTCACTGAATGCTGCAGTGAACAAACAAGTAGTGTGTTTACTAGATAACATCTCAGAGCATCTTTATAAGGGGGGCATCTGGAAGCAATGCAATCAAAACAAAGAAAAATGAATTGATGAATGAAAAGACAATTCTCTTGCTAGTCAAATATCACTCATGGCTTTGTCAGACCATGGTCAAGCATTTATCATCTGCAGTTATTTGCAAGCCAAACAGCCTCATCCTGACACCTGGAAAAAATGTTCTGTAAACAATTTACAGTAATAATATGGTATGAGACTCTCATACCTGCTTTGACTTCTCACCTTACATTATAATACAGTACAGTTGACTATTCTTTCTTGATTTTATTGATTAGACGTAATCAAATCAAAAATCAAAATCATTTACTGTTTTTAAAGGCAGAGTATGATTTTTTTTTGTTGAAAGTCTCTTCACATCCTGATAGCATTGATTTAGGCTATTATAACATCTGGTAAAGCAGTTTTCTATTTCAGGTAACCACTGCTGGTGTTAAGATACTAAAGTAAAGTTGATTATGAATCACAATCAGGGCATCTGTTCAACAGGGGATGTCAACAGTGATTTAGACGAAACTAGTTCTTCAAACTGATTACAAACATGGATTCAGACCTGGCTCCATGCTGGTATAAAACACTTATCCTGTTTTGTTCCCTAAACCTTATCACTTCTAGGTGTAAAACCCTGCCCTGTTTTTGTCTTTCAATAGCTTGTAGACGACATACAGCACAACAAAGTAGACATTTATAGGGACCTCTTTTTGTAAATTCTTGGGTGATTAAGGCAAAAGCAAAAAAAACTTGGCTCTAAAATATTTTAATGCTTCAGAGTAAACCTGTTGTGTTTTTTAAACATGTATTGTTAGTAATATTATTTTTTTCCGTTATTATTTGGATTGAACAAGGTCCAGTCTGACTGCAGCTCTTAAATAGAGGTTGAGTCAGTGTAGACTGTTTTGCTTCTGTAAATTGAGCCATTAGGAGATACTGAAAATGGCAGAATATTAATGCTTTTGGCCCGAACCTCCAATCATGGTGCCAGTATTTGTTTACATGTTCACAGATGTCTTCTTTAGTCATCTGGCTTTTGAGTCCAAGTCCTTCAGCCAGTAAATATCTATTTGAATTGGTGGCACTATTTGTTTTTTTTTTTTACTTATTCATAAACATAAGAGGTGTGTCTATAAAGAATTTTTTTTCTTTCTTTTCAATACTAGTTTCTTCTTCAGAAACTCTCTCCATTAAGTGAGGAAAAAAGGACTAAAGATGCTTTTAGATGTACTGCAATGACATTGGACATGTGAAATAATTTAGCCTCATTACAAATGTCTTGGCCTCTTTTAATGTGGACTGTTTAATGTTCGTCATTCATTTCCATAAAAGCGACCAGATAAGTGTGTATGTAGGTAATTTGTGGGCTGTCTGTTGTTTGCAGTCTGGTGGAGGTAAGAGACAGCTGAAGAAAAGCATACTTCATACAGGAGATGACCTGGATTCGGGTTGAGCTCTGAAAGGAAACCGAATTACAGCTTGTCTGTGCTTGAGTGCTTCCTATTGGCTGCTAACAAAAGCATTTACAGGCCCAATTCCATCTTATTTTGTCCCTCTACTTCCTTTTTCTTTACTGTTAGACTTCACAATTTATGTTTTTTCCTAAAATGTTTCAAAGTTTCTCAAAGCTGCATGATGCCTCTACTTGGCCTTTATTTTAATGGCTTTGCAGAAACAGCCATGCAACTCTTTTTTTAATGTTTTGAAAAATTATCCTTTAATGAGCAATATCATTTTTACTGTTGTTATTTGTTGTGTTCTCGTTAAGTGTCAGTGATAAACATGGTGTCTAACCACCTGCAGCGTCTTATCTCACAGCAATATTTGTCTCCGCATTGGTGGAGTTATTAAAATCTCGCACTGTGTGGGGGAAATGTATTGCAAGCCACCTTTGTTTAGCACTGTAGCTTCCCAATAATGTCCCATGGTGCAACACTCTGCCAGCGTTGCGATGAGAAACAGGTTCTAACAAAGCCGTGATTAACCACAACTTACAAAGTCAATGTGAGCACAATTAAATGAAGCAAGTGCAAAATAATTATTTAAAAATCTAATGAAGGTAATATCCAGCTATTGGTATGTAAAATCAGGTGTCCCCAATGGATTTCCGCAGGTCACCCTGTAGTCGCTTACTTTAAATGTAGCGTTTCTTCTGCAATTACTTCTGTGATTACAGCCTTACAGACTAAATACTGTTTACGTGATTTGGGCAACTGTCCTTTGGCATTTACCAGTTGGTCTGGGGAATGTGAAAGAACGGCATCACAGAACACATACGATTGATGTGTTTTTTGGGGGTAGACGTTTGATCTTTAATTTTCTGCGCAGCTGAATTCTGGGAAATGCTTTGACAAAGAATGTTGTGATGACAGTACTGTCAAACAATCAGATTCTGAGATAATAAAGACGTCTGTTATACAAACAAACCAGAAATTGAATTTTCTTCAGCGTGATTACCGGATGCTCCAAATTAGACCATGTCATGTCTTCTAATGAGCAACAGAAGTGTCTGTAACACATAACCACTCATATAGCTGGTAGAACATATTGCTTTGAGCTATACACATAGATCAAACTTTCTATAGTATGCAACACAAAGCATCGATGTTAGGATTTTAAATTGCTTTGTCTGTTGTCTATCTCTCAGTCAAAGTGATTTAAATCCATTGGCTATGTGTCATGAAGCAATGACTGTAATAGAGGGCTTAAGAAAATACTGTCTTCAGAAACTTCAGAGACTAATTATTATGCTTAACAACCTTTAAGTCTGTGCACTTATGATAAAGTGTGTTCTGTTAAATATCATGTCTACCCATCTCCCCCATCACACACTCACAGAAGACTCTCCTCCCACCCTCCAGTGTCAGTGTCAGGCCGTATCTCTGCATCCACACTGCGCTCCAACGGAGCCCTGCTTCACATATCCTCCTTTTTATATATTGTAATTATCTTATGATATAAGTAGCAGCTTGCCTTAGTTAAAACAGATGGCGGATCATTTTAAATCCCATTTTTCATGTTTGCGGCGGGTATCAATAAGACAGAAGTCCCCAAACCTGCTCTGACCTTTGTGGCTGGTGATCCACGTCATCTGCAAAATTGAGATCAGGCGTGTGACATTTTTCAAATCACAGGATAGAGAAAGAAAGGACCTTATCAGGGCTGTCAATCATGGCTTAGTTTATTCCCCCCAACACACAAATCAAATAATCTCTGGTGAAGATCACACAACACATAAGGCTGTTGTTGATCCTGTAAGCTTGAATCATTTACCAAGTTGAAGGAGGTCCAGTCACACTTTGGCGGCTGGCTTTTTATTTTCATTTCTTTCTCTCACTCTCTCGTCTATATTTGTGCGCTCATATCGAGCGGCTGCGTTTCAGTCTGAAATGCCACACTGACAATTTCAGATGCTCTTTATGCCCCTCAGGAGTCCCCATATGAATTGAGATGTGCAAATTGTGTCATATCTTATTATCGGTTGTTGTACCAATATGTAATTTTAAAATAAGATTGCTTTTTCTTCTCTGTGAATCTCCTTGGCTAAAAGGTAATTCATGCTGTTAGGGCCACAGATAAAACTGCATTGATGAATGTTGTTTTAGCAGTTCCAGACAGCCACAGCAGGTTGTGATCCCTAAGTCTTTCTTTCATATGCTGATGGTATGAAACAGTTTACCTTGACAAAAGGTGAAAAACCAGGACTGGTCATTGAGGTGTGAAAAGTCATTAGTCTTTGTAAGACAGGCTGTGGAAAATAAAGTGTACCTGGATCTTTGAAGCTTCTAGAACATCTTTGGAACATCTAAACAGACTTACTATATGGTTTAAGTGCAATGTTTAACAACTTAATAAGTTCTGGAACAAGTTTATCTCTATTGAAACAGGGCCTCTAACTATTCTTTAGATGTGACCTTACCTTTACATCTAGGTAATTAGCATTTTAGTCCCTTCTATGTTTTGTTTTGTGATATGAAACACCACTGTGCAATCCATATTCAAATATTGAAATGAGTAGTGGTGTGTTTGCATGTGAAATTAAGAAACAGAATTGGGGTTCAAAGGCTGGTCTTGTGCATGCTGATCAGCAAAGGGGAGGGGCCACCCTCAGCAGGAGTCTTGTTCTATTTTGCAAATGATGTGGGAAGGGCATTAAAGTGGTGATCATGGCATAATTTTATGCTGTGCTTAGCCAGGTGTCACTGTATGGCTTTGATATTTGGTTCTTTCAATATGTGGCATATTATAATCATTTAAGTGTCTGCTGTTAAAAGTTTACTATGCCACTTACCAGTCCATCTGTATTTTAAAATATAGTATGTAATGTTAGTGTAAAAGTTGTACAAACTGTGGTTCTGCCAAAATATTGCTTTGTGTGTTTGAACAACATTCAACCAATGACATGAGTTTAGGGGCGGTATTTAAGTGATGGCAGCATGATGGGAGTGTTTGAAATCTTGTTTGGAAACTATTATTTTTGCAATTCTGTTTGGAGAAACTAGTGTCTTCACCTCTAAACAACTGGTAAAACAACAGTAAAAGTTTAATGACATGTCCTGTGAGGCCTTGTCTTTCTAAAGTTCTTTTCAAAAAGGAGAGACATAGAGAGAGATAGATAGGAAAAAGAAAAAAACGAAAGAGAATCGATTGTTGCTGGCCAAATTGATGCAGCATTTGTCTGCGAGCTCACAGCAGATAAAATGTGGGCCGCTGTGTTTGTCTTCAGGTGGCCTTTTCTCTGTGTGCCACATTGCCATTTTGATGTGTTAAGTTATAATGGGTGTCTGCCATTCTCTGTTAGAGCTGCCTATAAAATCGCAGGAGGAGGGGATTAGGTTTTGGTGCTGCAATGGTTCTGCTCCCATCTACCTCCTCCTGGCATCTCCCCAATCTTTCCTTTCATCCTCTTTCTCTCCTCGCCCACCTAAGACCAGCGTGTCAAGGCAAGAAGCAGGGTAAGATTCTGTTATGCAGAGGTCAGCCGTCACTCTTTATGTAAACAGATCTGAGAGGAAAGCAGTCATGTTTGCTTCATTTGTTTATTTTTCATACTTTCATTTACACATTTTTTGTTAAATCTCAATTCGATATCCTAAGTTTCATAGAAACAACAGGGCACAGTTTTAAACACTGTTTAGGTATGGTTTTGCTCAATAACTGTTACAATAGAACAATAGAAACAGAAATAGAAAACAATAATAAAAATAGAAATAGAAACAATAATAACAATAGAAACTTTATAAAAGTTAGTTAGAGATCTACAGAATTTACAGATCAGATGTTTTGTGTTTTTTGTACAGCCAAAAAGAGTCATGGTGAGTATGGCATTGATTCTCACATGACTTCAGACTTGGAATATAGTGTGTGTTGGTACTTAGTGTTATTTCTCAGCATGTTACATTTGAAACAACTATGGTCACTGTCAAAAGAAAACGTTGCTTTACTAAGCTATTCTGATATTGAAATACTTAACTTATTTAACTTATTAATTACTTAACTTATTAATACTTGGATTATTTTTATTTTTTCATATTAAACTTTATGCATCAGTTACTTTATTCACCAGTTACTGTTTTGTTACTTTTTACATTACATCCAGTAGAACTGTACTACAAGAAGACAGTCAAATGGTTTAGCCAATGTAAATCCAGTTATTTTATAAATGATATTACGAAAATAAAATGCAAGTGTCTTAAGCTTTTCTGTAAATAATTGTAAGTGAAGTCCTCTTAATGAGTCGCATACAGCTTACTTATTGATTGTCTCTCTCCAAAGTAAGATCAGCCAGAGAGTGCAGACATCATTTCATGACTTATTGATGTGTTAAGAGGCAGCAGGCTAATAACAGTGTCTGTTCGCTTGTCTCTCTTTCCAATTCTTATCTTCTCTACTTAGCGTTGGGGTACTATTAAGCTTTAAAGATGGGGTATGCAAGAAGAAAGCCTTATGGGCACACAGCTTGTGGCTCTTAGTTATCTGGTTATGCCAAGAGTCACAGAGCTCCTTAGGTAATGGCTATTAAAATGATTGGAGGCATAGAAAGTGCCTAGAGACAAGAGGACTTTAGAAAGGCAAACACTACTCCACCCTGCAGCCGTTCAGCTGAGAAGTCTCAGAATTAGCGTTGCAGTCGACATGTAAGAGCTCATAACAAGGTTCATTTCATTTTTTAACATTTCCATTAAGCAAATAAGATCTCCATTCTGCAGTTTGGATCACTTTTATTTCTTTTTTTAGGGTTATTTAAAAGTTTTGTATGTTTGAATGAATGTTCTTACAGTGCATAAAAAGCTGAAGATGTGCCAGTGGGTGAGATGTGTGCGTCTTAATCTGAAAAAGATATTTTTTACATGCATTTTGAAATCATGCACAGCTGTAAGAGTGCAAGAATATAAAAATATTTTTTAGGTAGAAAAGAAAGAAAATAGTTTATTTTGTGTATTAGAGTCCTTCAACTTTTTTTAAAAGTAATTTACACATGTTGTTCATTCAGAATCAGTGTTAAGCTGTATTAGTGTTACTGTACGAGCTGGATCAACATACGTCAATAGGATTTGATATAGGGTTCAAGGAAAGATTGTAGACTCATCACATGGATTTGGTTGCGATGTTGCAGAAATTTGTAACTATCAAATAATGTTTGTGGTTTTGTCCATATGATCTTATTATCTGGATTCTCAGAGAGATGCTCAGTTCAATTTTAAGAGTGTATTAACAATAACAAAGAGCAAAACATGCTTTGCCATCATAATGACTGTCAGAAGTGAAAGTGGGTCACCTGAATGGCCACAATGTTCCATTGAAATCTTTGATTGGCCCATTTTATGTTTTTATCTGTATATACTTCCATGTAAAGAGACTCTTTCTGCATAAACAAACAGCTCAGAAATGCTTCATATTGTGCAGAATAGCTATTGACTGACCCAGACGCTTTTTCAAATGTTTCGCCAATACTGTTTTTATTTTAGATTACCACTCAGCCATGTGCAGCATCCCTTTGTATTGCTCCCCCTTATGTCCCGTTATGACGCATATGAGTATTGTGAGGTACAAACAAGAGAAGAATAATATTAGTTTTCAATTGTGGTTTGAAGCAAAAGGCATGCATTTTGTGAATAGAGTTTTTGCCAAAGAACACAACGTTTAAACTTTTCCATGAAATGTTTAAGCTGTTGATGTTTGCTTTGAGAAGAATTTAATAATCCCATGAACAATAATGCTGTGACCTCCCTAGACACTGTTTCAAGCTTTAGATTTAGAAATTATTAAATTCTGAATCCCTCCTATGCAGGATTCATACCTGGATAAATGGAAAAAGTGATGCAGGTACTATATGGGAGACAAAAGGCTAAAACATTAAGAGATAAAGGTAATAAGACATTGTCATCAGGTGGAGAAGGTCCCACTCCTAATTTGTTTACACTATTGTTCTGAATATCGTATCAAATATGATATAATGTGTGGTCTGGCTTCTGTTTGCAATATGCTCTCTGTAGGGACTCTGGCAGTCAGGGGAAAAAAGAAAAAAAACGGGCAGTTAATTCATCTCTCTGCTTGAAAGTCTCATTAAAACGCTGATGAGCTTAAGGATTGCCTGAGGTAGAGAGCAAGAGTGCGACAGAGTCTTTATTATAGCTTTGCAATCTACTGCTTGCGGCTGTGCATCTGCTGGGTGCAAAACAAAAAGCAAATGGGCAATTCAATCTTCAATCAATACCAAGCACTTTCCCTTTTAAACACATCATGAATATACACTTACTTATACATGTGTTTGCCGTGCAAATGCCATCGGCCGTGACACGTCAACATGCGACTGTGCTAAACGAAGATAAAGCTTGCAGGTGTGGGAATTGATCTGACCTTTTTCATTGGTGGAAGGGATATAAATCACTTTGAATGGACTTTATTACACAGATAAGTGGGGGCACAGGGTGTCCTAATTTAGGTAGTAATGTAGGGCCTCAGTACCGATATAAGCACAAGGTCACGCACCGTGTGAACAATCTATTTTAATAGACACTGGAGTTGGCAGTGTAGCTCGGAACAGTGTGCACACTGCTTCCCCCTTGCTGACTTAAACACACATATCTGACAGCACGGAATTGATCTAAAAGAGCTGTTTGCAGCCTGGTGCTTCACTTTGAAAGTGGAGTTGGAGAGACGTTCTTCAAGCCGTTCGCTTGAATTCCTCAGAGCGTTTTAAAGCTGCGTTCACCCGTGATTTTGAGCTGGGAGCTGAGAATGGACTGGAGCTGCTCCATGCTTCACATTTAAAATAGTTTTATCTTTTATTTTCATCTTGCCATAATTCCTCAAAGACTGGCTGTCCCGCCACCAGTAGAACTCTGTCAGAAGCGCAGAAATCATTTTCTTGTCGTGTTTTCATTAAGAGCCCAATTTACTGGTGTTTTAAGATGATAAGAGCAAGAGCAAAGATACTGGCTGTGATTCAGTTTGGTTTATCATCAGCACGAGCGCCGGGGAGGCTGTGAATCAGCAGCGTGTCGATAAGTAGCTGCGTTCAGACTACAAAGCGGATGCTCCTGTCGAGCTGATGAGGCCAAGGGACATGACGGTGGTCTCGTTTTAATTTCAGATTAAAGTTTACCCCACTACTGCCACCCACCCTCGAACAGAGGAGATCTGAAATGGGCTGCAATGTCTTTTATACAACATAAATTGCACTTGGCTGTACCATGGCTCTGTTGCTTTATCTTGCAAGCTATTCTGGCAGTCGTGTGCATGGAGAGATATCTGAACTTAGGCAAACGTGTCTAATGGCGAACACTGACAGTCAATCAGGACTCCAGCCTGCCTCACACCTCTGATGAATAGATCATTTTCATTTCAAATCTACTATTAATCAAGCTAGAGTCGCAGCAATCAGCAGGACAGAGTGCAGGCCAGAATGCAGCACATGTGACAGCGCATGGAAAATGCATTGAGGCTGGATGGGGAATAGACACACAAAGAGCAAAGTCATGACCATAATTTCTCTTTCCAGCACCTCCAGGCCTGTGAGCCTCTGAGCCCCTGTGAACACGATGAATGGTCAGAGACTGCAAATGGCGTCATTTCGGGAGTAGAAAGGGCTACAAGACAGGAAGCCATCTATTCCTAAAACTCCAAAACTTTGCATCCAGCTGTTGGACAGGATTTAAATTTATCATTGCCATTAGCTTCAGGGGCAAACACCCTGCTGATTCTTATTACTGCTTATTACTTCTGCCCAGACTAATGCATTTCTATTTGTCCCAAACCTGCAGTCCTGAAAGCAGGGAAAGGACCACATATGTTGTTCTGGACTATGGTTATAAAAGTGCAAGCAGTCTGACACTGTCTCTCTCTGTCTATCTTGCTCTCTGTATAAATTAAAAATATGTATGTATGTATGTATCTTTTTACAATTTACATTTATGCATAATATTATTCATTATTAATTTCAATCAGTAGAATATATGTCCCCTAAAATGTAAACCTATCTAGAGGTTCAGGGAACTAGTTGGACAGTTCGGCTACTGTGCAGTGATAGATTAGTTATGGCTAGTAGTTGTTACGTATATTAATACAGTTTTACATACATATCCAGTTCAAACGCTCCAGAACAATTTTTGTTTAATAACGGAACAGTGTGGTAAATGTTCTTCCCACATTTATTATTATGTCTCTGGTTCATGTGCCTTAAAAGTAACTCTTGGCTCTTGCCCAGCCCTGTATCCAGAGCAATGCTGGTGTGACCGATCCTCTAAAAGCTTTTTACCCATTGTACCAAAGTCTTCATTACAAAGCCTCATTGATTATCTATGGTGGACATTTATGCAAAGAGTGCAGAGAACCCAGACGCTAGAGGTTGGGTGTTTGCAATGCCTTCAATTTATTTGAATTAACTGTGTCAATGATGAACTGAGGCTTTATTCAACCTTTAATCAGAGCTAGGAAATGGTCAATGAAGTCAGGTGTGCCCTTAAAGTTCATTGTTTAGGCGATCCATGAAACTGCTTAAATCAGTTGTTTATGTCCTCACCTCTAATGTTCTGCATTTTTTGTCTATTTAAAGAAGGTTGTACTTCTGTGTTTAGTGGTTTATATACAAAACACATATATATATGAAAGATGTTTTCTTTCAACCTAGAAGGTCACTGTCATTAAACTCTTGTGAGTTTTTTTTGTTAAACATATCCAAATAAGGACAAATATTCTCTTTCAGGTCGTAGTGTTCCTCACAGAGGGAGCTGTTGAGCTAGAAATAAGAGCAGTAGCAAAATTGTATATTATAATTATGCACAATAAGGCGTGCAAAATACATGCACATAAAAGGCCTTAAAGATTCTAGATAATGCTCAAACATATGACAGTGTCTGAGCCTAAGCAATGTATTTAAAATTATATATTGTGTTCACCCCTTCTAATCTTTAAGAAATCTACTTTTTTTCAGTAAAACATTCAATGACTGATTATTTCAATTAGAAACATGTTGTGTATTTCAGATGTCTTTCACAATATATTACACTTCATATTTGGTATGAATGTTACAGATATTGATATATATTATTCATGCACAATCCTTCCTGTATTGCTATCACGCTCACTATACAGAGCAAAGTCCATGTCCTTATCAGTCTCACAAGTCTCACGGAGCAATAGACATGCAAAACTTTCCTCTGTGCTCAAATGTCACACAGCTGATGGACTGCAGCCCTCGCAGGTGTGTTGGGCTGCAGCACGTGATGGTGTGTGACTTTGAAACCATGATTGAGTGTGAAGGTGTGAGTCAACCTACTGCTCTCTCACCTAGAGCCGCATCAGTTAGTCTCTCGCTCTTTTCTCATTTACCCCTGCATGTTCCACTCTTGAAAGGAAGTTCACGCTATTATCTTGGAAATACCAGTCACTATAATTCCTCTCTAAAATGAAAATATTCCCTTACAAGATATACACTCTGCCATCACATTCGTTAGCTTAAGTTCAGAGAGGTGATATTAAACAGCAAGTTGATGTTCAAACATTAATGGATGTGTCTGGTCTTCTCGCTCTTGCCTGTATCAGACTTTATGAATACTGATCCACAGTCCCCCTCAAATAAGCTAATCTGTGAACTCTAGCCGAGTAATAAGCAGATAACTCCCTCTCAACAAATTTTGCAACATATTCTAACCCTCTGAGGTATTTTATGATATAAACTTGTCTTCCCTAAAGAATGAAATATGTTATTTACCTTGTGCTACAGAGGTTTGTACACCAAGTTATTGCAGAAGCTATTCATTTTGTATAAAATGTGTATATACAGGTCCTTTTCAGAAAATTAGCATATTGTGATAAAGTTCATTATTTTCTGTAATGTACTGATGAACGTTAGACTTTCATATATTTTAGATTCATTACACACAACTGAAGTAGTTCAAGCCTTTTTATTGTTTTAATATTGATGATTTTGGCATACAGCTCATGAAAACCCAAAATTCCTATCTCAAAAAATTAGCATATCATGAAAAGGTTCTTTAAACCAAACTATTAACCTAATCATCTGAATCAACTAATAAACTCTAAACACCTGCAAAAGATTCCTGAGACTTTTAAAAACTCCCAGCCTGGTTCATTACTCAAAACCGCAATCATGGGTAAGACTGCCGACCTGACTGCTG
>JBAJNP010011483.1:0-14706 GCA_036877545.1 Yasuhikotakia modesta
TATTGTGTGCATGAATAATATTATCTGTGCAATGATGCGATTCGTGCTTTAGGGTGAAACTGATACAGTAACGGGATTTTCTCAGGCTGGTTTACATATTGACTGAACTTGACGCTGTAACTATGAACCGGCTGCTAACCGGAGGGTCTGTGAGACTTTGAACCTTCTGTCTGTAACATAATGCATCTGTTTCATCTTCTATCGAGTCGAGTTTTTAAATGCATTTGTTGTCATATAAACCGGTTAATATGGATATTATTATATTATTAATATTAATATCTGGTGGACTGTGAACCTGGTTTATTGCATCTGAACTGAACTTTGATTTCAGGATTTTTAGCTGATCTTGACATAAGCTGATAAATAAGGTTATAAACCCGCCAATTGTCATTCATAGTTTTTGTTTATTAATGCATTTATCAGCATAAACTTAAAAAGAACAATATAATACAGAATTGATTTATTTTCCTAATACTAGTAAAAACTAAGATCACGAATTTTAACTATTAACAATTTAACACGACTTTCGGTTTTGTAACGTGGTAGTTAATGTTGATTTACTAAGATTAATAAATGTTGTATTTAACAAGTGTAACTATTATAAAGCTTTACAGAACTATTTACAGAACTATTTACAGAACTGTGTGAATAAGTAGTTTAGGTTTTGACAGCCAGCACACAGTTATGTTGTAATATGTGATATGAAGTGAAGGCTGTTAAAAAGTTTTTAATACTTTATTTCAATGTGTAATAAGCAGAAATTATTTGTCCCAATAAATATAAGAATGTTTTCCACAACTTTTATCCCAAATATTTCATTTTTAAATACAATTAATGTCAGCTGCTAAATCTCTTGCTGGAAACTGTTCATTTCACGTTCATTATTCAACAAATGAATTAGAAACTAAAATAGGAACAAGCAGAAACAAAAGCCAGTTGCTCGAACGGAAAGCGTGAAATTGATTTTAATGTTTGTTCTGTCACGTTATTTTTTTGTAGACCCTGGATTCAAAGGACCTGAAGATCTTCAAGGTTTCTGCAAACGGGCAGCCGGCGCAGTTTGTTGTGGGGTCTCAGCATCGTTTTAAAGGGTCTCCTCTGGACATCAGTCTCCCCTTCCAGCTGTCGCGGTACGACCGCCGAGTCTGAGACGTATTGCTGGTTATTAATGTAGTTCAGTAATAACATTAATTACTGATAAATCCACAAAGAACACGGCAGTAAATGCGTGAGACAAACTTAATCTCGTTGGTTTATGGTTGAGACGTGTTGTGTGAGAGAGAGAGGGTGAAATAAAGATAAAAAAGTGTTCGCGTATGTGTTATTAACCATTAGGCTAGAGGAAACTGAAACGTTGTGCAAAGCTTAGAAGTAAAACCATTTATTTCTCCATATGCATTTTAAACTACATCCTAAAGCCCTCAGATATTTAACTTATCTTAAATGCATTTTGCCAGTTTTTGAAAAATTGAACTTACATATATAGTTACATAAATAGCAGGTTGTTTGAACTGAAGAATTTCGTGTTTGTGATATAAGAGGAAGTTTTAATTCTCATCATGTTTTCAGTGGGCAGCATGTGATCGTGGAGATAGAGTACGAAACGTCCCCCGGCGCCTCGGCGCTGCAGTGGCTGACTCCCGCACAGACTGCTGGGAAAACGCACCCCTATCTGTTCAGCCAGTGTCAGGTACGGCCATCTCTGAGATCTGTCCACAACCACACAGCTCGTGTGTGTGAGACGACTGCTGCAGTTTCCTTACAGATATCAACATGTCAATCTGCGATATGCTAACCACAGCGCTGCTGAGAAACTCTTCTGCCGTGTCAGTCGTGTCGTCTGGCCTTCCAAGGCCACAATTTCTACCAAAAAAACAGCTAGTGTTTCTATGCTTGGTGTTACCTTAAACCATTTAAGTCATCTGTTGTGAGTTTGTTGAGGCGCATTGAGTGTCTCGCAGCTCATCTGATATCATGATACTTTTAGAAAATGTTACTCAACGATCAGTTGAACGTTTTCTGTTAGCTGATGTGTGTTTTTAACGTTTGTGTGTTTTTAATGTTTGACTGTGGAGGAATTAAGATGAGATTATTTTCCTGCAGGCGACTCACTGTAGAACTATGGTACCCTGTCAGGACACGCCGTCAATCAAACACACGTATTACGCTCAGGTAACAGGATTAGTTGCTCATTTCCAGTGCAGTAAATGTACATTCCTGCCGCTCAACTGGTAGAAGTTGTGTTAGCAATGATTCTGGGTTTAATTTCCTGAAAACTTGTACTGATAAACTGTAAAGCTTAGATGGTTTGGATAAAACCTTCTGCCTTGCGTGTGTGTGTGTCTGTGGTGTGTGTGTGTCTGTGGTGTGTGTGTCTGTGGTGTGTGTGTCTGTGGTGTGTGTGTCTGTGGTGTGTGTCTGTGGTGTGTGTCTGTGGTGTGTGTCTGTGGTGTGTGTCTGTGGTGTGTGTGTGTCAGGTGTCTGTGCCCAAKGATCTGGTGGTGTTGATGAGTGCCCTACGTGACGGGCAGGAGTCGGATCCAAACGACACCAGCAGAATCATTTATCGCTTCAGACAGCCGGTGAGTTTCTCACACAGACATTTTCCTCAGTAAATGTTTGACGTGTGAACGAGGAGTTTTTTCAAAGTAGCAGTTTTTTCTTTGCTAGGTTCCCATGCCCTCTTACCTCATTGCTATTGTAGTCGGCGCTTTGGAAAGCAGGTAATATTTTTCTCTTGCTTTCTTTGTTTCTTCTCTTTTACTTTCTGTATTTTAAGTCTTTTTCGGAACCGTTCCTTTTAGTTACACGCTACGCTTTCATAAAAAACTGTTTGAGTTTAAATCTCTGCAATGATGTAAAGTGTAAAACTAAACTACAAATTTTATTGCAAATAAACATGAAGAGTTTTTCTGCCTTTGTAAACTTGCTGACAAGACATCACACACTGTGGCTAGCTGCAAAAACCAGCAACTTCTTAAAACCTCATCGTTTCTTGAAATCTTATCATGTTTTGTATAATTTTGTGGTTTTCAGGGAAATTGGGCCACGATCCAGAGTTTGGTCTGAGAAGGAGTTTGTGGACCAGGCAGCGTTTGAGTTCTCTGAGGTGAGAACATTTTTTTTCTAGCTTGTGGTTCTCCTGATGGTGCGAGACATGCAACAGAGTTCCTGTTGTTAACACTCTGACTAATGCCTGAGATAAACACTAACACTTTATCTGTCTATAACTCAGACTGAGACCATGTTAAAGACCGCTGAGGGTCTCGCGGGGCCGTACGTGTGGAGCCAGTATGACATCCTTCTTCTGCCCCCCTCATTTCCTTACGGGGGGATGGAGAACCCCTGCCTCACATTTGTCACCCCCACTGTTCTGGTTGGTGGACTCGCGCCTTTGTGAATCTCAGAAGCGCCATTTACACCCGCTGTTAACATCAGTCCCAGAGTTTTTAATGAATCACTCTAGTCTGACTTAAAGCGTCAGATATTGAGGACAGAAATAGACACAGATATTGAGGAATAAGGTCTCAAATGAAAGAGCCACACAGAACAATAATGAAAACGTTTTTAATGCAAGAAATGAAATGAGATTTGAGATGAATATCAGGTGTGAACATAACTGACCTGGACTGACTGGATGTTAACATCAGCTGTAATCAGAGCCAATGTTATTATATTAATGTTATTTTAATGTTATGAATTCATAATATTGATGGAATATAATGTTTTTATTTGTTTTGTCAGGCTGGAGATCGATCGCTGGCAGGCGTAAGTCACATAAACACCTGAAGACAATTTCATGTCTTCATGTAAATCTCTTGTCAAATTTAATGCTCATTCTGCTTGTGTTTTTGGTTTCATTTGACGTGAATCTGGATTTATTTGACGTGAATCTGGTTTCATTTGACACTCATCTGTCCCGCAGGTCATCGCTCATGAAATCTCTCACAGCTGGACGGGGAATCTGGTGACCAATAGAACCTGGGAGCATTTCTGGTTTGTTCACACAGCGAATCTGAAGATGCAAAATAAATGTGGATTTTCATGTGAAAACTAATAATTGTGACACTGTAACCACAGAAATTTCCAAACAGCTTAATCTTGTAGTTTAGATATGTTTCCCTCTGTGAATCTCTCTCTCTCTGCAGGTTAAACGAGGGTCACACAGTGTATATAGAGAGAATGATTGCCCGGAGTATGGAGAGTGAACAACTACGACAGTTTAAGGGCATCGGAGGATGGAAAGAACTGCAGGAGTCTGTAAGACACACATACACACACGCACACATTTATTGGTTAGTTTTATTAACATTTAAAAATCACCACTGAACCGCCTGCAATAATATTAAGAGTCTCACTAAATTATTAAATTGTGTCCAAAAATCAAAACCGACTTCAAACACTGAAAACTCAAGCGTATGAAGTTCCTCTGGTGGTTTTGTAGGTGAAGCAGTTTGGCGAAAAAAACGTCCTTACAAACCTGGTCCCAGACCTGCAGGAGGTGGACACAGATGAAGCCTTCTCCTCCGTTCCCTACGAGAAGGGCTTCGCTCTGCTCTATCATCTGGAGGAGCTGATGGGAGGTCCAGGTAGATCTTCACACCACACCGTCTGCTGCGTTACTGAACATAAACATTAATAAACCCGGTTTACCTACAGAAGACAAATGATAGTTTCTTTCTCTTCCTGAACTTGCAGAGGTTTTCATGGGCTTTGTGAAGTCCTACATCCAACTGTTTGCATACAGCAGCGTCACCACGGAAGAGTGGAAGAATTATCTGTTCACTTACTTCAAAGACAAGGTGAGGAGACCCTCACAAATAAGATACAGTCCTGCTGGATTAACTGGAATTCTGGGAAAATAAACTGGAAACAGGAATTTAAGTTTTGTTTTATTGCTGAAGTATGTTAGAATAACTACTTGTTTTATTTTATGTGTAAGTTGTCGTTGTGGATTTAAACGTTTTTTTTAAACAAATATAGTTGTTTACAAAACACGAGAGATTTTCCAGCGCAGAAGATCTCTGTGTTTCTTTACCAGGTGGACATCTTGAATAAAGTGGACTGGAACGGGTGGATGCACACTCCAGGAATGCCTCCCGTTAAACCAGAGTGAGAACTGGAGCACGATCTGGATTCTGTGTGTGTGTGTGWRTGTGTGATCTGGATTTAACTGGCTCTGTTTGCTCTCAGGTACGACACCACGATGGCTGATGCCTGCACTGCTCTGTGTCAGAGATGGGTGAAGGTAAAACACTCTTATGTCACAGAGTCTCAGTTTCAATTCCGGTGTGAGACGAGCTCTTCCTGTTTCTGTGTGTGTTTGTCTTCAGGCTAAAGAAGAAGACCTGGCCAGTTTCAGCGAGGCTGATGTGAAGAAACTCAACTCTCCTCAGCTCATCGAGTTCATGGCTTTGCTTTTGCAAGAGGTGTGACGTGATTTTCAAGTACTGTGACCTTAATGCAACTTTATCACCCAGAATTCATGAGTGAGGGGCTTTAAATATCGGTGTGGACCCTGATTTAAAGTCACTAAAACTTCTTTGTTTCAGAAACCTCTGCCTCTGAGTCATGTGAAGACAATGGAGAAGGTTTATCATCTTAACAGTGTTAAAAACGCAGAAGTACGCTTCAGGTAAGAGAGAAGGAAACGGTTATTATAAGGTTATTTTGTTATCTGTGAAGAGTCACGCTGTAAAAGATCAGATCAAAAATAGCGTTTACTACAAACTACAGAGCAAATATGTGAAAATTACCATTGTATATAAACATGTCATGATAACAGATGAAGGAAACTCATGTACGTGTGGAACTAACCATTTAAAAAAGATGTGACTGATGAAATTTTCCACTATTACATTTTAAAATAATACACAATGAGTAACATTGAAACCATCAGATCCAATTATTGCATCTCCTTTGCAAAAAACAACATCTTTTGAGACCTGGGACTTCTGACTCCGAGAGCTTGATTTTAGAGACTGCAGTTTAGCCACAACAATGTAAACTAAACATGAAGTGTGTGTTTTTCAGGTGGTTGCGTGTGTGTGTCAGAGCTCACTGGGAGGAGTCCGTTCCTCTCGCCCTGAAGATGGCCACCGAACAGGGCCGAATGAAGTTCACTCGCCCCCTCTTCAAGTACCTTCTGTTATTATTCTGAAAACTCACGACATGAATGTGTGAAACATAAACATTGTCACAAACTCAGATAAGAATGAGAACAGGTGGTTGCAGACCAAAGATAGTTTTGTAATGTTGTTGTTGCTGCATTGAGCAACCAGACAGTCGCTTGTTCGCACCCACATGCTTCTGTTTTTAGTCAAATTCTTTCAGTTTGAGCTGTTCACATTATTCCTGACCCTATTTTCTGTCTTTTTAGGGAAGTCTATGGTTTTCCCAAGTTCAGCGAGGAGGCAGTGAAGACTTTTAAGGAGCATCGTGGAGCACTGCATCCCGTCACTGCGAACCTGGTGGCCAAGGATCTTAAACTGGAGAATTAAAATCGAGTCTACATGTGGTTCCTCACGCTCAAATTTAGCCTTTAAATTTAGTTTCTCTTGGCCAAAGCTGTCAGCTTTTATCTCGATGTTTCAGTCTCAGGGCTCTAAAACAAGCAGCGTTTTAAACAACAGCCTTATATTATCACATATAGTTTAACAAGCTCAGTGTTTAAAAATGTGCATCTTATGAACAACAGCCTTTTGTACGATGAAATCTGTGTTCTATAATAAACTCCATCCTCTGTACCCATCAGTTTTGTGCTCTGTCTCCACATTCACGTGTGTGTGTGTCAAACAAAATCAGCTCTTATGTGTCTACAGTACAACACCTTGTAACACTTTAATCATCAGAGACTGATTTCCGACAGTGTGTTTCTATCAACACCAGTTAATTATATTTAGCATGACACTTGCGGTTACAGTGTTAATACCAGATCTAAGTTTGGACATTTTTCTTCAGTAAAGCCACAGTGGTTTAAAGCTCTTGTCTTGTTTAGATTTAAAGTTGCTAGATTTAATGTTAAAAGAAACATTAATAAATGCTGCAAATTTGCTGTGACTCAAGGTCTGAACGTTTGACTTTTGTATGAAAGTCACAATAAACCTTTAAAAAAAAGTTTGTGAAATAACATCAGTTTTATTTCATCTTTGCAGTGAACTCCATGTGGTATTTTACACCATAAACAAAACTCAAGTACAAAAAAGCAGTACAAATAACCATTAAATATACATAGAAATACTTTTCATGTCGGCTGTAAACAAAGAAACATTATTCAGTCAAACAGTCTGAATAATTAAACTACAAACCATTATACCACTATGTAAAAAAATACAGAAAAAAAGTTTTTACTCAAACTAAAAATTTTTTTTGCAATGTCATTATCAAAAAAACATTTAATGTCTCTAATAAACATATTACATATATTTACATATATACAAAAAAAACTTGTACACAAATGAACATTCAGTGTTTCTGTGGCTCTTGGTCAGACAGGATCATGGTTCTGTGTTTTAAATGTTCTTTTAATGCCATCATGTTTGTCTTTAATACTTCACTGGATTTTTGCGTTTTCTTCTTCTGTGGTGATTTGGGAGGAAAGGTTGATATGAAAGCGCTACTCCAGCGGTCGTGAACCTTTTGTCTGGCTGAAGACGCGGCAGAAAAATCTTTGCAAGCAGTGGAGAGAGATAAAGTAGCGGGGGCTGAAAAGCGTCGGTTCTGGGACAAACGTTGGTTCTTCCACGAATCCCTGTGGGTATCGGAGACTATTAAGGAAGCAGGGGGTGAAAAATTCTGCTCCTGTTCTTCACATTGATGTTTAAAATTAGACCCATATAAGGCAAAGTGCACTTTTCTAGTTTGATTTGTTTTCATTTTCTTCACTGGAGGATTTTCACCCAACTCCAGCGTTGCTTCCAAACAACCAGATGTTTCTGGACTCTTCAGGGAACTTTTGTCTGTCTCTGCCTGAAAAGAAGGATCTTGTCTTTCTTGTCTGGATTTGATTGATTTTGAAACCCACGTTTTGTTGCTCTGTGGGAGAAGCTGAGGTCTGGGTACGCTGGTGTTCTCTGAGTTTTCATCTTTGGTGACCTTCAGTTCAATTTTAATATCAGATGTTTTCACCTGAACAGATTTTGAGCTTTCACCTTCCAGTTTTTCAGCCGGTACTTCATCTGAACTCTGTGCCACAGCAGAAGCAGGAAATGTCTCTGAAAGTTCTGGTTCCAAAGAAGGTGGACTTTGGTCTTGACCCAGTTGTTTTCTGTGCAGAACATCTGTCTTATTATATTTGTCCCAACACATGGAGCAAAACAGTCTATCATTGTGTGTCATATAATTGTAACTGAATTTCACAGTGCAGTTGGTTCCACAAAGAGAGCAAATCTTCGCTTCGTTCTGCTCAGGGTTTGGTTTTCTGGGTAGGTTGGGGGTTTGGTTTTCTGTCAAAAGTGACATATCTTCTGAGGGCCTGACATCTGCTGCAATTTCCATGTTACGTTGAGGTTCCTTTTCAAACTGCTGGAAAAATTTGAGGGCATCTTCAGATGATAGCACAGTAATGCCCATCACCAAGGAACCGTTGCTCTCATCATCAGAAACATCTTCTATCTCCATTGTGCTTGTGGAGTCATTATGAGGTTTATCTATAGGGCACACAGAAAGTGAATCTGACACAGACAATTTATCCTGTGGTTGTTCAGAGACTGAACTGGTCTGTTGCACAAAGAGTGGAGCAGATTTTAAGACTTCCTGGGTGGAAATACAGAAATCAAACTCCTCTGAACACATGTCTGCTACGGGTGAAAGGTCTGTAGGTTTTGTGTTTAGACTTGTGTTTTGATGTTGCATGTCATATGGTTTCTTGAAGGTTTCTTGTTGGTTAGGGACATGGCACAGCAATGCTACCCCAGGAGTGTCTGTGTCTGAATGGACTTTGTTTTGTGTGACTGTTTTCTTACCGCCATTTTCTGCATTTTCCTCAGAAGATGTGCAAACATCCTCAGGATCTTCTGACATCACATGCTCCTCTGCACTCAGTGATGTAATCTCAGTGACTTGAGTGAAATTGCTGGTGATTTGTGACGTGTCCCTGGGCAGAGTGATGTCATCTGGCAGTGGTTCTGAAAGCACTTTGGCGATGTCCGCTGGCTGAGCACCGACGTTTAACCATGAAGACTTGAACTTTTCAGACAATGAAAAAATCGTGTTATTGACAACTGCACAATTTGACACTTTCTTTAGGTTTTCAGGAGTGACGCTTTCAAATACCACAGATTTATAATTTTTCACACTTTCCACAACTGAGTACCGCCTCACTTTATCTAAAGCTTTAACATGCTTCATAAGATTTTCTTCGTTCCCGTTCCAGAACATCTCCAGGATTTGATGGCAAACGCTCTCAGGTTTCTCTGTACATGCGGTTTGTGAGGCTGTTGTCTCCAAACACTTCACTAACTTCATCAGTTCCTCCAGCGTGTACCCAACCACCGGCACACTGGACAGCTCAAACACATCATCACTCAGATCACAGTCTTTCTGCAGCATGTTGTTTTGATGTCCTGCTGACAGGTTAGTGGAGCTCACCTCTGTACATTCTTGAGTCTTGAGAGTGTCTGTGATGTTGTTCACGGTTTTGTCGTCCTGCCCAACCGTTGGCGAGGGGTCGTGGGTTAGCTTGTCATTTATTTTTGTAACAGGACTTTGCGAATCACACACTTCGGATAGCGACCACACAGCGCTGATCTTCAAAGGTGGGCTGTCAACAACCCGTGGGCTGACATTGTGCATCTCTTCAGGGTTTGAGGGCTGTTGGGAAATGGGTGGAACGATTGCTACAGCTCTGTTCACTTGCTGTAAACTCTTCTGTAGAGCAAACACAGCTTCAAGACAGTCGGCCGGATCTGTGCTGTATATAATCTCACTTTGACCCGTTCTACTTTGTCTCTGCCCTGTGGGGTTCTGTTCAATTCTACCCTTTTGATGGGGGTCCGTTACAGCAGACTGTGAAATAAGCCCTATATTGTCTTTAGACACGTTTGTGTTTGTGGTGGGTAACTGGTTAAAATAGCCCCTCTGAGTTTCACTGCGATTAATTCTTTTGCTTGGGGGTTCAACAACAGACTGTGAATTAAGCTCTGAAAAACTGTGCTTTGAGCCTGAGTTACAGACTGTCCTGTTATCTGATGACTGCATTTTTGATGCCAAACCGTTATAAAAACCTTGTTTTCTGTCATCTGAACACAAAAGCTGATGCAGTTTTGAGTTAACGTAACGTTGCAGGTTTAAGTCAGGCTTGAAAGGGGAGTTACACTGCTCTGGAGAATGGTTAATGTTACATGCTTTAATGTGTGTATGGCCAGAACTGTTCAGATCGCTCACAGACTGAGTTGAGTTCAGTTCTGTCTGACTCTGTTGACAGTTAATTAAAGGTGAGGAGATATTCTTCTCTGGTCCAGCAGGTGTCAGTGTGACAGAACTGTCATACGCGTAACAGACGGTCGTGCCACCCTGGCCTTGATAGATAAGAAGTCGTCCAGGTGTCTGCTGTTGTCCAGAGTGTTGATGAAGCTGATGTTGAAGGTTAGTTGGTCTTGGAGATACAGGTTGCTGTTGATTTGAGATGCAAAACCTGCCATTGTCAGAAACGTGGCACCTCCAATCTCTGGTGTTATCATTAGCTTCAGCCATTAGCCTAGATCTTCCATGGTATGAAGTCCAATATTTCAGAACTTGTTCTGGGCCAACATCAGTGTTCGCTGGGCCTGGGTTTCTGTAGTTCTGCTGGGTACAAATGTAGGAACAAGACTGCGTGTTGACTTGGCCATGATGGACAGAACCGTTTGAAGACATGAAGTGCTGCGGGTGACCTGTGAACATTTGCTGGGAAAAACTCTGGTTTGTTGGTCCATCACACAGATTTTGTTGAAAAGGAACAAAAGTGTTTGTATTTGAGCACAATGTCTGAGGAACGTTACAGTTACTCACAACCTCCTGCTGTCCAGGAGAAAATGTGCTGTGTTGCTGGGCGTAGAGTCGGGGGCTGAACCCAGATTGTTGTGTTCTGTTTTGGTAACTCCTGGTGTCTCGATACGGCAGGGAGGCTTTCTGCAACACAGACGGGGGCTGATTTGAGCTCCAGGTTTCCTGCATGATGAAGGTTTCTCGCGGTGCAGTTGGTTGTAAGCTAATTAGAAAATTAGCATCCTGAAAACAAAAGAAGTTTAAGAAGCAAAATTAGGTCACAGGTCATGTGATCCAAGTGTTAATGAACATTCAATGCGATGTTAATGAACATTAAATGCGAAGTGTTAATGAACATTAAATGCGAAGTGTTAATGAACATTAAATGCGATGTTAATGAACATTAAATGCACACACACACACACACACACACACCTCCTCAAGGTCAAGGCGTTTCAGCTTTCTCAACATTCCCAAAACATTGTGATAAGATGTCCGTTCTCAAGCTCAGAAGTTTAAACATTCTGCCAAAAAATAGCAGTACGCTGTATTTTATAATAAATGCTTTTTCAGTATATATTTCACACCAACAGGATGTAAACACGTCTCATGTTATTTCTTACATACACGTCAGCAGAGAAAAACAATCTAGGAACGCTCAAGGAATCTATTTTTTAGGTCTATAACATAATCACTAAACTTTAAATACTTTAAATACCACTTATTTTTTAATAGTCTGTATCAGAGAGACCTAACAGAGGGAAACTCCAACTACTATATGTGATGTTTTGATTTAAGGTACTTTTCATTGTTTGTTTTCCTGAATTGTCAGCGACACCTGGTTTTTCTCATTGTGTTCGAATGTAGACCCTCTGCTAAAATAAATCCATCTGTATATTTTTATGCATAAAGAAACATTTAAACTGTAAATATAAATAGTAAGTGTGACATTATAAAGACAACAAAAAGTTAGTTAGTAGAAACAACTTATCACTAATGCAAACAATGACCAAACAAAACACTAGATAAGATGTCACGGCCATCACACTTTTCTAAAATCATCATTTTAATATATTTTTCCTTTTTAAGTTGAATGTCCCATTTATCATCTCACCCCCAACAGGTTTCCCTGATATCGAAACCAGATTTATGAGGCGTGTCCTTCCTGTAAATATTATTCAGTCCCTCTAACAAACGCCTAGCTGTCCTATTGTGCATGCAAAGCCTGCATTTCTGCATCGGTGCATTACCAGTACAGATGAGATGCATGAGATGCATGAAACGCATGAGACGCATGAAACGCATGAGATGCATGAAACGCATGAGACGCATGAGATACATGCATCGCACTATCAATGCTATTCTTTCATTCGTGTCTCTTGACGTTAACGTGACCAGCTGCTAACATTTCTGCTCTCCTGACTCTCTATTATGTTTTACTTACAGTTTACGGCGCATTTCCACTCATGCGCCGGTCTGCGTCCTTTGCGTCTCCAAACTTATCCGGCACCGCAAGATACTCCGCGCGAGAGCGCGTGTCTTTAACGTTGCATCAACGTTGCATCTCCAACTTACGACCGTCACAATAACGTTAAAGTTAAAACGAAGGGTGCATGAACTTATATAAAGTGTCCGAGCCCGAGGCGTAAAGAAACGCATGGCAAAGGAGGGGCTTGTGTGCGCGCTGACGTAAGGGAAACATAAAACGGCTTCAAACGTAAAAGTTTTATGTCACAAACTGTAGTTTTATTCTCACAACGTGCATTTGCGCAAATGCATGCATTGGATGTGCGCTAATAAATGCACGTGAATGTTTTATTTGTGCACGTCGGTTTTGCACGAGTTGGAAACGACCTGCGCTGCATCGATCAGCGGTTTTAATGGACGCGTCCAGGTCCTGCACAAAACAAAGAAGCGACGCATTAAAACCGCAACATCCTGCAGAGACGAGCTGACAAAAACAGCACATCAATGCGAAACAAAGCTCTGAAGATACAAAACACGAGAACATGGTCTTCACATGCCTTTATATTAAAGGTGATCATTATATATTTACTTGGTCGAAACTTTGGTTTAAGGTTAACAGATAAAAATCACGTGTCATGTTCAGTTGCCAAAAGACAGACTTTATTATTTACATTTATTATCAAACCAAAGCAAAGTGTCTATCACAGCAACTATCAAGTGTTGGTTAATACAGCATCTACTTTCAGCATGTCTAATGCTGACTGTTGTGTTTGCCTGTATGTGTTATTGGACATCTTATAATCATCATTGCATTATACACTATATTTTATCAGGTCACGACATTGACTGTTTTCATTGGGAAAACATGAGAGTTAAAGGTCATGAGCAGAAAAACTGTTGTAACAATAAAACAAAATCACTATTGGATAGTTGAGAGTCCAAAGGGTCGGTGGATATAAGGTCACCGCTTTATACATATGAAAAATACCATTTATTTTTAGAAATCTGGGACTTTCCACCAATATATTATAAAACAACACAAGCTGGGAACTAACTGGCGACACCCCTGGGGAGGAGTTAAAATATAGCTGTATCCCCATTGGACAGCACCGATAAGGAAAAGATATAGGAATATTGTTTTACACTATTTGTGTTGGATGTGAAGCGGATCTTACAGCTGTCATCACCTTTGCTGCTTGCAATAAAGTAAAATTCTTCTGTGACCTGGAGATTCGACTCGAGATTGTCTTCAAAACTCTTGCCTTGAGCACTTGTGGACCGCAGACTAACCACAACAACGTCAGCCATATCATATTTGGCTGTAATAGTCTCTAGGTTACCCTGCTTTGAATTTAAACTTTGAGAAACCCGTAGAAAGCTGGCGGTTATTTTAGGGGCCCTGGTCTTACGTTTCACACCCAATGCTGCATCTGCCGCAGCGCGTGCATTCCTAGAAACTAAGGTGGTAAAACCACATAGAGAGATAGTTTGCTGATAGTTTGTTGACACGTGATGTATTTTTGACTTGATTCCACCACACTGCATACATGAAACACCTTGTGCTGTAAACACTACACACCATAGAAGCTAATCATACAAGCAAAACTGCTTACCTTTGGCTAAGTTGTTGTGTTGTTCGTCCACTTTACTGTTCTGTCAGAAACCTGTTTGTGACGCTTTATGTTGGATTCCCTCTTTCCCAAAACACTGCATTCTTAGGTTTAAATAGGGGTCTTGGCATGCGTACCTGTCAACTTAATGGGGTTAACGGGAGGCCTCTGGAGTTATCATTATAATCTAAAACAGATGCAGAGATGCCCCAAAACAATAATATGAGATTCGTCCCTTTAATAACAGGAGAGTCGCTTGCATACACAGTAACAGAAGATTGGTGATAAATGGTCAATAATAATAAATGCCAAATATAATTTTAAACCAGCTTGTATATTATTTCTTTATACTTAGGTTAAATTAAATCTTTCTCACGTTCTCCAGTCTAAGTGAGAATATATATCGGAATATTTTTATTAATCAGAAAAAAGCAAGTATAATTTATAGTGAATGTAACCACATATGTTAACTAGTTATCCTACTACTATACTATTGTCTGGGTAAGTGCTCACATGTTTTCTGTCTAGAACATGAGGAATGCGTGTGATGAGGCCTCAGACTACAACGTACATAAACAAGAGTCTGTTGAGACCCTGAGAAACTAACTATATATATATTTACCCCATAAATATATATACATATATTTATATAAATATATATATA
>JBAJNP010011484.1:0-14704 GCA_036877545.1 Yasuhikotakia modesta
TGATATTTGTACTTACTAATCTTGGTGTATGTTAACAGTACCTTCATTGTGGACATTTTTGTGTATATGTGCATATTATCTAACACTGTAACACCTTTAACATCAACCTACTAACAAGGGCATGAGACCCTTGTGACACACACACATAAACAAACAAGCAAAGAGAAAATCTGACTGCCCACACCTATTGATTTAAGAAACATGCTGTAGTTTAGAAGTGCGAGAAAGACAGGAAGGAGGAACATTATCTTAGTTTGCCATTTTGTTAAACAACACTGCTAAATGTTTCTAATTGTTTCCACTCTGATAAGCTACAGTTTAAAGAGATGAGCTTATTCAGTGTGTGTAGTGTAAGACAGTGACAAACACACACACACACATATACACACACATATAAACACACACACACACACATACACACACTAGTGTAATTACCTGCAGTGCGGGGAGGAGGGGGCTGTCTCAGTGGAGTCCACAGGTCAAACCTTCCCACAATGCCTTTCTGCGCACAAGCACAGAAGTCATACTGTTGCGCTGTTGTATAACCAAACTTCAAGCTCATGTTAGCAGCAAAAAGGTTGTGAGTTCAAATCCCAGGGAACACTCTAAAAAGTATAACTTCAATGCACTGTTAGTCATGCTGGATAAAATGTCTACCAACATATATATGTTTGACGTATATGTGTGTGTGTGTGTGAACACTTACGCCCACACACACACATATATGTAGGTATCAGGGATTTTGTGTCATCCATATATATGGATATAGAGGGATTTTTAGCAGAGAAGGGACTGGAAATCTGTAAAACTAACTTCATGCTTCGGGCAACTGCAGCCTGAAAGCTCAGCTGAACTGCATTAAGCGAATGATATAGAGTAAATATAACATTTACAGTGATATAGTGATGGTTCAGTTTTGGAAGCTGAGGAAGGGTGAGGATGGCAGGGGCCCATTAAATGTTTTTTGCACAGGGCCACAGCTCACACAGACATTCTGCATGTTAAAGATAAACAAATTTGCTGAGAATACTTCTTGAGAAACACACACTTTGGCTCTGCCCTTTACTTAACCTTATCTTTTGTTTTGTCTCTGTCTCTCTCAGTGTTTCAATGTGATTTATTGGCACTACAAACTATTGTGTCCCTGCCTCTCTGTCACAAAGCTTTCTAGGATTCTAGAACCTTCTCCAGTCATCAACTCTGTTTCCTTTCTTCACTCTGTCTTAGCCATTTACATTCATGCATCTGGCAGATGCTTTTATTCAAAGCGACTTACAGTGCACTTAAGCTATAGCTATAAGCTAGTCTGACCCATGACCTTGTCAATGCTGGGACCACATTAAACCAGTCAAACAGTCAAACCACTCTTTCATTTTTTAATTATTTATCTCACAAGAATAAACAGAACTAACCTCCCAACAAAATGTGAATCAGCACTAAGACAGATTCAGGAGTCTCAGAAATTCCATGACACTGTCAAGAGAAACGCTTTATAAACCACAATGGCAAAATATACCAATACCAATATATTACACCAATATAATCAAACCACATGCATACTCTTTGCCCTTGTCAACCAGTTAACTTCAAAAACATTGGACGTTAACAGGAAGTTTGTCCTCCCATGGCTGTTAATACAACAGCTTCCACTTATGGAAGATGTTGGAACATGGCTGCAGGGATTTGCTTCCATTAAGACACAAGAGCATCCTGTGCACCACCCTGGTTGGTGGTCAAAGTTCCAATCCTTCCCAAAGGTGTTCAGTAAGGTTCAGGTCTGGTTTTTGTACAGACCATCCAAGTTTTTCCACACAACACTCAGTAAAATATTTTACTGGTGACTGGCATAACAGTCTCATTGAAATTCGCTCGGATGTGCTCCATTATAGTGCAAAGGTTCATATTAGGAGATTGTCTAATTTATATATATATATATAGTGCATTTTAGGGGCTATAAATGTTTTTGTTTTGTGACATTTGTTGTGTGTCCCCTTTTGAAGCATTTATATATTGGTATGGCTTTCTTAAACTCAGATGATTTTAATAAATAATAATAACAACACTGTTTTAACTGTAATACAATAAAAAGCAATACAATAAAATACAATAAAAAGCACTGTATTGCAGTAATGTGAATCATCATCAAAATAATGTGGATATTAAGGGGCGTTCATAATTATCATAAAGTTAATGTCCCAATACTAAAAATCATAACAGTTCAAAATGTACACTTCATATACTTGTAGGGTGAAATATGAACCAAGCATTTCATTACAGTCTTTGCTAAATTCCCTCACATATACTTGCAACTACTTTACTTACTGTAGCTGTACTTCATATCAAAACTGCTACAGACACACTCTCACAGGCCTTAACTCCCACGCTGCAAATGTACTTACAGCCCTACTCTAAATACGCTCTCATCTCCAGCCTAAATGTCTCGCATCTCTCACTTTAGAACTTACTCTTGATGCGCTTACCCTCAAGCGCACCAACCAAGTCAACAATTTTAGGTTGTTTCCTTAACGTTTCTGTTAAGTAACAAAAATGTTGTTTTAAAGTTCTAAAGTTCTCTTGCTTGTTTAAGAATGATATTTAAAATTTTATTCTGTGATGTTTTTAAAATGTTTCACAAACAACTTTCGAATAGCATTTTTATTTAATATATAATGTTTAAAAACATTCTAAGACAGTTTTATGATAATATTATTATTATGATACAAAATAACTTTTAGAGAACATTAGCTAACATTCTGAGAATGTTTTGTTTAAAAACCATTAAAAACACATCACAAGTAAAATACAGGGAAACAGAAGGTCTGTCATATAACAATTACTGCATTAACTGTGGTTCTATACTTCTGACAGAGGCTAAATGATTTATATTCTTCAGTGGCCTGTAGCATAAATATCCCATTAATTGCTGCAGCTTTCTTAATGTATGTGTGTGTGTGAGGGCTTTTACAGTGACTAAGGTCCCACACTCGACCTTACATGCCCATTAGCTGTATGCTAAATGCTTTAATTGTTTAGTAATGAGTGCCTCTGACATAACAGAAGTGTGTGTGTATTTTCAGTATAGGTACTCAACTGACTAGGCTTACGTTGCCATGGAGAGAGCTTTAGTTACAGTTAATTTTTATCCATTGTTTTTGCTTTACATTGCAGTGTGACTAACATGACTAACCAGCATTTTTCGACTAACCAGTTTTTATTCTTTTCTTGTACATTTCCTTCAAAATATCTTTCAGTCCTTTCGCTCAAATATTCCCACACTACAAAAATACCAAGTAACAATTCCTTCTATGTTCATTTGTGAATCTTCACATACAAGTTAACAGGTCCTTGACGTAATCTTCCAGCCAATCAATGAGCTTGAATACTCTATGATAAAAGCTGATAGGTCCCTCACATGTAATTTGCCAGCCAACCAACTTGCGCACTCCATCTAATTCCAACATTTAAATGGTTCTGCCTCTGTGGTCTGCTGGTAAGCCAGTCTCGCTGCAGTGTGCTATAAAAAGTTTTCTCTCCGACACCCTCCTCCTCCTCCTCCTCCCCAGCAGCACTTCTGTCTAGATCTGCTTATGTGTGTCTGTTTGTGCAGGAGCAACAGCATGTCTTACACATTCGCTGTGGTGTCTTTCTGTATGTCTTTATAGTTGTCTTCCCACTTGCTCTGCAGTAGCAGTGTGAGCAGATCTAGTCCATCAACAACAAATCCTATAATTCTTACATTTCTTACAAGTTAATGATTTAAGAGATGCCGTGACTGAAATAAAGTTATCAAGATAACACAAAAGTGGTGTTTTGCTTCATTATTGCAGAATTCACAGAAGTCTTACCCATTTTAGTATTGTAACGTTTTTCTTGCACACATGATTTTCTTGCTATGATTTTCATGTGACAGATGTGCATTGCTTCATATTAAAAATAGGTTTTAGCTTTTAAAATTGCACAAAGATCTCACATATTAAAATATCTAACAATATCTTCACATCATATGTGCTGCTCCCTAAAAGATGTTATTTTGAGTGATATTCTAAGATCTGTTTTGCTTTGCTGTTTCTCTTTCACACATTCAAACACACACAGCTGCCACAACTGCAAGACCAAGAGTATAAAACTGACTACGAACATTTGAGACAAAGATAAATGTGATGCAACAATGCACACACAAGTTTCTATGCAGACACCTCTGTAAGGAGATTCTTTTACACAACATAACCTTCAGCCCTTTACCCTAACCCAACCATCACAACTAAGCCTATCCCTTACCTTACATTACATTTATTCATTACATTTGTCATTACATCCAAAGCAGCTTAAAGTGGAAATCAGTGATATTATTCCCTGGGGTTGAACCCACAACCTTTGTGCTGCTAACACAAATAATGCTCTACCAATTTAGCTACAGGAAAACATAAACCTACCCTTAATGTATCTGTAATTTTAACCCTCAAACTCCAAAAGAATGTCAGACAGAAAAAAAGACTTGCCTAAATGTCCTTACTATACACATTAAAAATGGTCTAGTCACACTGGTCAATTGGTCACACGTTGTCTCTCTCTCTCTCTCTCTCTCACACACACACACACACACACACACACACAATCTAATGTGTGATCTATGATTCCATAGATTTATATTGTTTTTATACACTAGTTACAACCATTTACAAACAATATAACTTAACCCTAACAGAAAACTGTGCATTTTTATTATTTTTTTTCTATTAAACAGTATATAATTTACTATATTTGTATAGCATTTTTACAAACCAGGATGCCTAAAAAAAGTTGGTTTTGCTCAGATTTGTCAGGTTTTGATGACTTTTAGGTACAATTATGCTCTCAATATATGGTGCAGTAACCCAAAAACACATACAAATACCTACTGAAATGTTAAGCCATCACTGCAATCTTCAATCCTCTCAAAACACAGCAAAAACTAAACACACGTTCTAAACATTTTCAGTTCAAATTCTGTCATGTACATACAAAATGGTCGTCTCCCATAATAAATCAAGGTCTTCTGGGAGAAGTGTCTGGATCCTATGTGCCGTGTGCATGTTGAAGTATTCAGAAATGAACACAGTACAGAAATGACCTTAGCGACGGGCATGACATTTCAACAAACTTGCCCATTAAGCGCAGAATGTGCGAGCACTGGGAAATGATTTGTGGATGTTTCAGTGTGTGTTTTTAGCTACCAAAAAAGATATTCTGAAAGTCATTTCTGACCACACGTCAAGACAAATAAATTATAATCAGCTTAGTAAATAAATATATAAAATACAAGTACACATGATATTGCGTTGACAGTGTGTGTGTGTGGAAAGTATTAGGAGTGAGTTGTGTACGTGTGTCATGGTAAACTGAGTGATGTTCTCGTTCTGTGCTCCAGAGATTGCTAAAGTGCTCTTATTTTAGACAAGTCTGATCTCTGAAGACCCATCGCCCTGCTATACGAAACCTTGCTAATGGATAACACATTGTCAGCCTGAGTGAGTGTGAGTGTGTGTGTGTAAGAAGGGCAGATACATTCATATCTGCCCGTGTTTGTGTGCTTGTACTTAGTGGTTATATCTGAAACATAGCTTATTTTCCTCTAGCCTACAACTCCATTCTCCAGGATTGTCTGCGGGAATTTTGATCTCCGGAACAGTTTAAGTTTAGAATAAAAAGAGTTCTAAATTCTTGAAAGGTTCATAATTTGCCCATTTTTTCCTCAGAATAACAATGTGCCCAACAGACAAACTCTGATTAACTAGTCAGTGATACATACCAGAAACGTTTGCCATGAAATCACTTATGTTGTATTAAATCTCTTTACTTTATGGTAATATTGTTTTTACTCTGGAATGACTTGGCTCATTTTGTGTATTTGTATGAAGTTTAAAGGTTGCTTGGCAATACGCACTGAAGTGTCATTAGGACTAATGGCTCACTGGAAGAGCTAAATTAATTCACAGTATGAGCTACGAAGAACACATTTTATTAAACACTACAATAAACAGTTCTCAGAGGGTACAGGTTATAAATAACAAATTAAACACCTAAAAATACAGCAATTTTGTGTATTTATAGGTGTAAAGTGACATATAATGTGTGGTAGCGGGTTTTTCAAATTAAAACTTTAAATATTTATTCCCATTTAAAATAAAAGTGCACATTCTAATGCAAAATGTGTTCACGTTTTATATGTACACCCAGCAGG
The DNA here is from genome assembly GCA_036877545.1 of Yasuhikotakia modesta. Lineage (NCBI taxonomy): Eukaryota > Metazoa > Chordata > Actinopteri > Cypriniformes > Botiidae > Yasuhikotakia > Yasuhikotakia modesta. The sequence continues at coordinate 6,221 of JBAJNP010011484.1, forward strand.
TATACATTGATTCGGAATTTAAAATTTAATACCCTTTAGTTTAAAACAGAATGTGTGTTTGTTAAGACAACCAGACACTCAGTTTACGTAAACTAAATAACATTTTAGTTTATATTTATTTGTTGTGCCCTCCTGTGGAGGTTAATTTACCTTTGTATAGCTTTGTGTAATCTGCTTCTTGTCCATCTCACACACACAAAAGAATAGAGTGTTTATTAATGCATTATGTTCAGCCAAAAGGAGCACAAGATAAAAACTAATCAACAAAGGCAGTACCTGAGAGACTCTTGTGAAACTGCTTTCTTTACTATTCAGTTGTGTGTGTGTGTGTGTGTGCGTGCACTAAAAGAGAGACTGGCCATCTGCTGTTGTTATGGTACTGACTGTGGGCCAGGCATGCACAGCTGTAATTTGCTGATGTCTTAAGACATATGGTGAACATGATAACATTATCTCTGCAGCTGAATTCACAAACCAGGCCATATACATACACACACAGATGAAGTTCAGCAGCTGTTGTATTATAAAGAAAATACAAGCGCTCATGTATATGGAAAACTAGGCTTATACATATGCAACCATATGTTTTGTTTCCCTTAATGTTCCCAGTATGTATGTTTCACAGTATTTATATACGTGTTTCAAAGTATGTGTGTGTGTGCTGTTTATGTGATTTATTGACTGCAACACTGAACTGAGGCTGTAGCAATGCTATCCAATATAATACTAATCTGACCTCTCCATAGCAACCACACGTGCATACCTTATTCGACTCTTACTTGGATCAGACATCCGTGCCCCACAACTATAACATTTACTGCATTTGTATTTTATCTGTCTGCATACATTGCAGCCGGTGATAGCAAAGTTGCGTTATCAATAAAAGAGTAACACTAAATATTCCTGTAACTGAATTAGACTTTGATGTAGCATCTGACATACAACCATGACATAAAACTAATATTTGTCTCCAGCTGCAATACGAGGGCAGCCAATAACATGGCAGATGTATTAAATGTGCCGATATGAACAACTACAATATTCATGCTGCATAAAACAATTGCAGCATCTATATTCTTAGTTCAAGTTCGCTGCATATAAGCAGGATTTTCACAGGGGATCAGTGTATAGAGGAAAAAAAATCATTTTTATTTGGGTCATAATTGAGCAAGTTTTTACATGACTAATGGCAAAGATGGAAGGAAGACACTGTAAAATGCCTAAGAAAGCATTTACTGCATTAGGAGTTGTCAGTTGGCTCTGTAAGACTGAATGCTGTGTTCAGCGGAGAGAGCTTTCTTTGCTCATTCCAGTCTCTTGGGTCCAGGCTCATGTTCTGTTATTGTAGTCCTGTGTATTTACTACAACTTCTGTGTCCAACAATCAATAAACCAAAAAGATGATGATAATCAATTTAGTTTTTTCAGTTGAAAGTAAGGGGTGGAGGCAAGGGCAAACAAGTTCAGGTTTCAGCTATACTAACACACACAATCCCATGTGTACCCTAACCGGAGATCACCAAAATAAATAATGTATTGACCCTGTTGCCTAACGGTGTGTTCTCCTGTGTCCATGATGGTAAAAGACACAAGAAAGAAGTTTAGTGCCTGTGATTTGCTAATGTTAATAAATGCTAACAATAATCGTTTAATTCCAAAACATATTTAAATACATGTTGTGTGCTACAGCTAAGAGTTCTGGTTGTAGAAGGAATGAAAAAGCCCACTTAGAAGATTAAACAACATCAGAAAATTGTCAGAAAGGGTAAAAATCTACTTTTAGTAATAATGAGTGAACCACTTATCAAAATTGAATCAGGTTGCTAATGTGAACACAAAAATTCATTTTCCAATAGTCTGCAATGCAATTTGATTTGAACTCTTTTCAACTAACCATGTACTGTGCATGTTTTCAAATTATATTCGACTATTTATTCCTGCGGTGCTCTTTCCTAATAGAGACACCTTCAGGCTTATACTTAATATTGAGGTTCAAGACAACCTGTTCTTGAGATATGATGTTTAAGATACAGTATGAGGTTCTTGAGAAAAATAACACTGCTCAAAAGTGATGGTAATTTACAGGCACATACTGTGCACAGTTTTATAAACATCACTTTCAGAGACAGGAGTGGATGTATGACGGGTTTACATATTCATTTCTGTCAGTGCTTGACTTCGGAAATCTTGCTGTTTTTTTCCCTCTACTTCACCTTGAATGTCTGTGTAGGGCAAAGCAGCCCTTAAAACCCCAGTGGATAGCCATTTTCACAGGAGTATGTGTGTGTGGTAATGCTAAGACTGTGTGAGTGTGTGTTATTGGCAGGTGAAGGAGCTTGTCTTGCCCCTAGGGTCTTTGACATCTTCATCTTGATATTTCCTAATCTTCAGCTCAAATCCCAGACAAGGACAGAGACAGATTACCTTTAAAACTTTCTCTCTCTCTCCCTCTCTCTCTTACACACATACACAAACACGCTCGCAAGTGGGCCATGACAGGGCTTAAGGGAGCCAGATAAAATTGATACATTTCATATCTAAATCGTGTAAATTAATAACTTAGTTTTATGCAAATTAACTGTTGTGTGTCAGAGACATGGCCTAGAGGTTATCACGTATACTCCAATACATTGAACTGAGATGGGTTCAGTTGTTCCGACAGGTGGCTGAGGAAATATATTAATTCAATGTCTAATGCACATTCCTCTGAAATCCAGATTTAAAGAGTGGTGAATCAGAAATAACTGCTTACGCAACAGTAACTAATCTTGAATCAACCAAAGTGGATCAACACTGAGTTGGCAAACTTAAGCGATGTTTATGTAATCAGAGTGCTCTTATAACATCCTCTAAGGCTCTCCAAGACCCTTTGTGAACATCAGACCGACTCTGTACTGCTGAGAACAATACAAGACCTGGCTGACCTCAGCAAGTATCAGTCTCTCCTCTCTCCTCTCCTCTGGTGTTTCTGCTACCAAGGTCACTTACTACCAAAACAAGATCAGCAGCACCTCAGACGCTTGCCATGTTCTCCTCTGTCGCCCTGCACTTCCTCCCGTCACCTCTGACTTTGCCACTTTTGACACTGACAAGGAGGCAAACAGTTCTCCACACCGCACACCCACAACCAACAGCCACCCACATCCAATACTCCTCATTTTCTCTTCTTGCAGTGACAGATGTCTCCTAAGTTGTTCTCCTCAACTGTCCTACCATATGTGCTCTATGGTCAGCAAATGTGTCGTGACTGGTGGTGCTCCCACAATGAGGTAGGAGGTACGGAACCTCACCTTCGTTTCTTGTAAGTGTCCAACCTTCAACTGAACTGCTGAGACCAACACAACCTTCAGAAAAAGCCAGAAGGCTTGTGTGTGAGCACTTATTTAAACCACATCCATAAACACAGCCACTTCATACTGTATAATTTCTCCTTTTCCTGCTATTTTCCTGAATTAACACTTTGCTTTAGCTTCGCTTTTAAATTCTTATAATGTCATATTGCGGTACTATGATTTTCGTTGGTTCCTGTACAGTATAAGAAATTGCTTTTCATTTTTCTAATTTGTAAGCCACTTTGGATAAAAGCATAAAGCTAAGTGTCTAAATGTGAATGTAATCAAAAGGCTCAAATTGGATGGCATTTTTAAGGAATTCGTTGACACCTTCAAGTGTGGTTAGCTGAAAATGGTTAATGGGTTGGAGGTACTTCATACAGGTTATTTAGAATTAGAGGTTAAAGTGTTAGTGAAACATCTTCAAAGAAGGTGAAGCTTAGACCCTGTTTATAACTGGAATTAGGATGCATTTGGAGTGATTCTATCTCAGATGGTCAGGTAAGACACACATTACATGACTACACACTGTATATCACTTATTATGCCAGTTTATTAACGCATGTTGTTGAAGTAAACGTTGCATAAAAGTAAAAAAGGAATCACTTAATGAATCTTTATGCTGCCAAACAGTCAATATTTTTAGTCAAGCACACAGTTTGGGTACTTCAGATTAATCATTTCTTCATTACTTATAATTTTATTAGAATATTTTATTAGAATAGAATTTTATTATTTGTGAGGAGCAGATTAGCCCACTACAAATTCAACCACTTCACATCTGTAAGACCAAAGACCATATTTCTTCCTATTTATACTTAACAAATGCAATTTCTCACACAGACTTGAATCTTATATTCCCTGTATTAACTTTTAATGAGCTTCACATGATATGTGTCACTGCATGTTAACATCAAACATACTGGAGATTTTCTATGAAGTCTTATACACGTACATGTTGAGCTATTTTTAAACTGACTCAGAAGGTTATTTTCATATAAAGCTGAACACAGTTTAAACCTCGATTGATAGCAAGTACACTAAGAAGTACACTTCACTACAGATTAGCGTTTACACTGCAAATGAATTGTGGTCACATATCTGGATGAGCTTTTTGTAATCTGAAAGCATTTTGGATCCTGTTTACACCTGTATTTAGTGCTGACTACTTGTGATCGATCAGAAACATATTACCACCACCAGTTTCTCCTCATCAGGTTTTAGCAGAGCGCTCCAAAACCTAAAATAGGTGTGTCAGATAAGGGACACATCTAAAATGTGTTCTGTTGGGGGTCCTCCAGGAAAAGAGCTGGAAACCAAAGCTCTAGTCGAGGGTTATTCAAATCCATCCCTGGAGGGCCACCATCCAGCAGAGTTCATCGAGAACTGTCACGGCATATTAAGAGAAAAAAATACAGGTAAACATACAAACTTCATCTGCCCAAGTCAGCTATCCTGCAGTCCTTAGCAGAAGCAACTACATCTGGCATAGCAGCTAGTGTCTCTGTCCCCCAGTGACCCTTTAGAGGCGATATCTCCTACATCACCTACAGAAGATTCATCAGGGACATCTGATCTATTTTTAAGCAGTGCTTTGAGTATGTGCATGAGCATGTTGTGTACAAATATGCTGCATCACTCCTGCCTTAATTACTCCGTACAGCCTTTTAATAACCCTGAGATTTATTTAACACATCATTTTTATCTCTATACTGTGAATAAATAAGACATATTTTGTTTCATTTACATTTATGCATTTGGCAGGCGCTTTTACCCAGGGCAACGTGCGGTTAATTTATCACATACATTTTTTTTATCAGTACGTTTCAGGCATTTTTAGTACCGACCACCACCATGCTAGAGCGGTGTAGCATTATTGTTATTATTGTATTAGCTTTATGGTGGCCACACATATCTGTGCCTCTCTTCTGCACTTCTGATGAGTTAATGATTGCATACTCTTCTTCTACAGACAAGACCAAGGGAATAATAATAGACATGCAATTAGACACATTCAGTGTCGTGTGTGTGTTGGGGGATGGCGATGGCACCCCATGCATATGTGTGAATTCTGAGAACACAAGTACACAGGGGGACCATATTCAGTCATAATTATGTTCCATATGTACTAATCATGCCAGTTTTTTTCTGACACTCCATCACTTTCTTTCCTTGCTTTTTGTCTAATTTTCACTCCTATAGATTTGAAATGAGAGACCTGCTTTGACACATTAACACTCAGCTCTAACATGTTAGGCATACTTTGCCCATGGGGTCACACTAATGTTCTCTATTGGACACGTATGTTAAGTCTTCTCTAACAGTAAATAACACCATCCATATAACAAGCCATAATGAGTCTTAATGCTGCTGTCCAGTCAATGCTTTGTTAGTTCAAATCAAATACGTCTAGCCGTTAAGAAGGTTAGATTTCAGGTTTGCTGGTAAAACAGAAGGATGTAGGTGGAGCTTTTGTTGGCTGTTCCCGGTACTGGAGTACTTTTATTGTGAAGTGTTGTCTATTAATTTTGTTATTCCCTCAGAGACCAACAGATAAATGCGCTGTCACAAAAATGAGTGTGTAATTATTTCATATTTAAATAAAGATTAAATAACTTATCTTTAAAAAAATACAGGTAATTTAACAGAAATGTATTGCAGTTAGATGTATCTATCCGTCTATCCATCCATCTTTCCATCTATCTATCTGTCATCCAACGAACCAGCTCTTTATGGTTTTCCAATGACTTCCTGTCCATTTCTATAACATATAAAGTAATTTATTTTACTCAGACATGTATATTATTCACCTCCGGTAATCTTCTGTTTTACCAGGGTTTACCAGTTTCATCTAAGATAGAAAAGAGATTACAAGGAAGGCTGACTTTTAATGCTGTAGTTATGCTCTCTCGAGAATTCACACAATGTTCAGTTCTCGGAGTCAAAAATATCCATTTTCTGTAATTGGCATTTGGAGTCAACCCAAAGTTCTCTAAGCATTCAAACTTTTTTGATCAACACATTTCTCATGCTCATCTCCGGTGTCATAGCAACACTTGTCCTTGCCATGGGCTTGGTTTGATGTGGTGTATTATCATTAGCATGTTTGTTTTTTTGCTTGTTCATATTTATTATGAACAGCCATTCTGTCAGTGCATTACACCTCAATATGTTTCACAAAGACGGAGAGCATAACTCCATACACAAATTGTAGTGCTAATTTAGTCACATTGTTCTGCTAGTTCATCTGCTTTAAACATATTTTCAGCGACGGAATGTGTCAGCACAGCATTTTATAGTTGGACAAACATTTGAGACAGGGTGTCAACTATTTATCCTGTCTACAGGCACAAAGAAATGACTAAAACCTGTAGGCAGAGGTTTTGTAGACCGGCTGAGAGACGGTTTATGAATGGAGAATGCTGGGGTGCTCGAACGGCACTCGTTATTAAAAGATATGAGTAATGAAACCAGTGATTCAGTGCAAACGTAGAAAATCTCTCAATTAATGTTGTTCTAATTGTGGTATAGAGGAATAAATGTGGTGACGTGGGGAGGTGGGGTGGAAAAACAAAAGATATGTTAGAAAAGACTAGAAAAATCATTGTTTAATTACACTAAACTACTCTTGTGTGTAAACTAATAATCCCCTGTGAGTGACAAATATACTCATTCTCTCTTTTGCCTTCTCTCTCTCTCTCTCTGAGGCACAGGCCAATTTCAGCTTATTTTACAACCAATTACAAAGGATTAATCTATTCTTCCAGAGAGCTGCTCTAAAGAGCGATGCCTGACTATTTGTCCTATATTAGAGGCTGGAAACGGGTCAGTAAGGAGTTAGAACAAACCCCAATTTGAACAATTACTACTCATAATATCATGGTGCAGCCACAGTCAGAGTTATCCTTGCTAGTTTGAAACAGATTATATTCATTGACCTTCTCACCATCAGCAGTTACATTTGTCATTGTGCTTTGTGAAAGATTACCAATGCCACCTTAAGCAACAAAGAAACATTAACTAGAATAAAACTAAAGGTTTAGAAACACTGTCCATCACTACCATAAACACTAGTTCTGTCAAAAGAGCATAAGCCTTTTAATTAATAGAAAAACAAGGAAGGAAATTATTTTTGATCCCATGTCAATAGGCAGCCATTCACTTATTATGATGAGTCTATTAGACAGATTCATTTCTTGTACTTTGTGAAATGTGCATGTTGATAGCCTCTGTCGCAAGCTACAACAAAAATATACTTCCTCCAAGGGCTCAAGGGTATCTGCTTGGTTTAGCAGTCTGATGGCTACCCTGATGTCTAAGCTGAACTGCCTAGTGCACATAGCAATGAAAATGATTGGTGTGGGGGTTTAAATATAATAAAAATTGTACTTAAACAGGCAAGGATATGGTCTTTGGGCTCTTCTCACGTGCTCTAGCCTGAATTTGAACTACTTAAAATTGTATTTGAACTATAGAGTTGTTCAACTGTATTGGGAAAGAATGACTGTGATTGTTGCTATCAACAAGCCTAGCCTAGCCTTTACAGCGACCATTATAATCCATTTATAATCAGACTAGTTCAGACTAGCTCAGTATGAATTCACATGTAACCATGTCAATCGGAACAAATTGGTCAAATGCCATTTGGGTTTCGTTCCGATTGTAAAGAGGTTTTAAACCATTTCTAATCAGATTGATAGGTCATGTATACACTTGATCAAACTGAAAACAGAAACTAAGTTCTGCATATGTGCAATGGAGCAGAATTGTTGCACTCATTGATAAACTTATGCTTGTCACAAATCTTAAGATTAAGATTCAAAATAGATGTGCAATGTGTACACGTTAAATTATCAAATCCAGTTTGAAACTTGTGACATATAAACATGCACATTACCTGATCACTTTATTTCAGTCTGAATTATTTAATAATAATAATAATAATTCCTATTAAAACAAAAGTTGTCCATGAAAACATGGCTAAGTCTTGTTATGTAGCATATATGCCTAAAACAAAATTCTCTTTAAAAATAATGATTATACTTTATTGTCCAATTTAATCACATCATCACCATCATCACAACCCACATAACATTACCTATCTTCTTATCTGAAACCAATCTATGCTTTTGTTAATTAAGTGATGAAGTGAT
>JBAJNP010011485.1:0-2500 GCA_036877545.1 Yasuhikotakia modesta
ACACACACACGCACGCTTAACTTTAACACATTCCATGTTAGTATAATTACACATTTTGAGGGAAAGAAATTGTGCAGATTGGCTTGTTGTAATTTGTGGCGCTTGTTAAGCAAGGTGTGTTTGTACTTTCTAGAGATCATATTTATAGTCATTTTTAATTTGCCAATAAACCAGATTTTTTGAAACTGTACATTCTGAACTATTTGACTCAATGGAAACGTTCTTGCAACCTAAAACTCTTAGCTGGGCCTGTAGGCTTATTTCACACAGTCATCAGATCAGATCTGGTGTGCATGAGGGAACGGTGAGCTATCGTTCATCCGAACCAACAGAACCGACCTGAACTCCACACAGCAGGAAGAAAAGAGTCAAAACTCTTCAACATCAGCGGAAAATCCGCACAACTCCTCAGTCGCAGATTCAGAAGCATAAAGGCAGATTGTTTTGGTTTATAGTGGCCATTTACATTCATAGATTTCATCTTTAATAAATCAGCCGGTGACTTCAGAGATGGCGAGTTTCATGCGTGCGCGCTGGGACGTTTCCAGCTCAGCGGTCCATCTGGATGTAGGCAAACGTTCCGCAGCGCTTATCCGTATAAACGCGCAGTATAATGGCAGACGCACGCACACGCCGCTCGGCGGGGCTTCTGCGCGCTATCATCGCTCTCCATCTTCCAGGCCTCAGCCGTGAAACACATTTTACCGGCCGCGACCCCCGAGCGCGCCGTGCGCTGCCGGTGCGCCCACCGCGCTTCTCCAGATCTTATCGCGCGCACGTCTGTGCGCCACATGCGCGCGATGGATGGATGTCTGCGTGTGGAGAGCTAACAGGGAACGATCCAGAAGTTACCAAAACGTCCTTGCAGTAACATTAGTAGAATTTTTAACGCAATATTATATATTATAAATGTCATAAATGTTAGTCATGGGACGTTTTAAACATTGCAGAATTGCAAAACCTTTGGAGAACGTTCTCATAAAACATATATAGACGGTGTTTACAAAGTATTTTTGTAAAAAGGATCCATTTTTAAAGTGATTTAACTTTCACACTCTGTGTGTATAACATCAAGAAATGTTCTACTAACATTACTGCAATAACTTTGAGAGAACGCTGAGGAAAGTTCCCAGTTAACGTTCCCATATTCTAAGAACGTTCCCAGTTTGCTCTGGTTTCCTCCAGGTCCTGGTGTGTCTGTGTTTCACGCACTTTGATGTGGTGAGTTTGTGTCACATGTGAGGAAAAACACGATTAATGCTGATGAGAGTCGTTCAGTATGTAATGAGACACGAGAAACAGACTGAGAGAGAGAGAGAGAGAGAAAGAGAAAGAAAGAGAGGATTAAAAAGCTTATGAAAGATCTATACGTCCAAGCGGATCCTAGTAAAACAGTAACCCAATTATATTTAAATCAAAACACTGACGTTCTGTTGGCCCTTTATTGCCTTGGGGGGGGGTATCTGTGTGCATGACTCCAATGATGTACCACTCATTATAACACACACACACACACACACACACACACACACACACGCTGCTGACTCAGATCTGGTCTCCTCTGTAGGATGTTCTGTTGGGTTTTACGGGCAGGACTGTGCACAGATGTGCCAGTGCGGGAATAATGCCCAGTGTCACCACATCACAGGCGTCTGCCGCTGCGCCCCCGGCTGGGCACCGCCGCAATGCATCCTGGGTAGGCCGCCCACATCATTAAAACGGGGTGTGATGGAGGCTCATCTCCGGCTGAACGCCGCATCCTCGCACCAAAATAACCCAACAATCCCTGAAACCAGCTCACCAAACACAGACCTCGCAAGACAACTTATCAGCTCACGGTTACGCCCACTGCAGTTGTTTTAAAGGGGGGAGAGTCTGTGCCTGGTTACGAAAGTATAAATACATCCATGTTTTTAATTGGCATTGGATGCTTTTTAAAACCTTCATCTGTGTTAGTTTGAGTTTTTCTGTGAATGGATGCTTTTTAAAGCGCATTCCGTGTGTGTGTGTTTAAGTGTGAGTGTCTGTGTGTGTGTGTGAGTGTCTGTGTGTGTCTGTGTGTGTGTTTAAGTGTTTGTGTGTGTCTGTGTGTGTGTTTAAGTGTGAGTGTCTGTGTTTAAGTGTTTGTGTGTGTCTGTGTGTGTGTTTAAGTGTTTGAGTGTGTCTGTGTGTGTGTTTAAGTGTGTGTGTGTTTAAGTGTGTGAGTGTGTTTAAGTGAGTGTGTGTGTTTAAGTGTGTGAGTGTGTTTAAGTGTGTGAGTGTGTTTGTGTGTGTTTAAGTGTGTGAGTGTGTTTGTGTGTGTGTGAGTGTGTTTGTGTGTGTGTGTTTTATAGGGGAAAGATGCTTTTTAAAGAGAGTTCTGTGGCACGTTGGTTTTGTACCATCTGTCTTCTCATGCGATCTTTCGTCAGTAGTTTAATAGATCAGGGGCCCAATAAACATCTATCTCTCTCTTTCTCTTTCACTCTCTCTCTTTTTAATGAAGTGAGGTTTGTGTTAA
>JBAJNP010011485.1:5000-14702 GCA_036877545.1 Yasuhikotakia modesta
GTGATTTCAAGGAACACACACACGCACACATTAGGTTTCTGTGCTTTTAAGGACTTAACACCTAAACCTAACCTTAATGCATCATTATTTTGTTTAATAATCAAGTTTCCTCATGGGGACTTTATAAAAGTTCTTGAAAGTTTTGAAAGTTCTTAGAATAGTCATAACATCCAATTTTTTATCCCATAAGTTGTATTAGCGTTTACATTTTTAATGGTGTAATGTTTTTGAAACATTCCACTAACAACATGTTTTTGACACATATGATATATAACAATAATAAAGTTTTACTAACTTTATTGCAGGAAAGATGCATTTTGAGAACGTTCCCTGTTAGTTTGGCTTTGGCAGTCGATAGTAAGAAGCAAATGAAATGCCCTCAGCTGCAAACAAGAGGGTTTGTGAAATGTTGGGCTATAATTGTGAAGACATTCAGAATTCCAGAAATGCAGAAATCTGTCTTCTGTCAGTTACTGCAGACGTTTGTGAGACTGTATGATTGTAAGAACGCTTACAGGACGATAAATGAACCGTCTGGCCTCCTCATCATATCATATCTGCTTCCTGTCTGAGACCTGTGGCTTTCCTAGAGCGCATAAACCTGTCTAGACATCTGAGCATTTCTGTGGAAAACTCACACCCGTAACAGTCAGCACTTTCTGTGTCGTTTTGTTAGTGTGTCCTCAGCACAGCTTCGGTGGGAACTGTTCTCAAACATGCACCTGTCCTGGAGACCAGCAGAGATGTCACCACATCACTGGGAGGTGCACCTGTCTACCTGGTTACTATGGCAACCGCTGTCACCTAAGTAAGGCAACTCTTGAGACGTTTTCACAGTGGCATCAAAATGAAGCTTTTATCATGAAACTGCAAGCGGTAACTTGTGTCTCTCTACTGCCGTCTCTGTTTGAAACATAGAACTGCAGGTTTGTTTGCACACTTTTCTGTCTGTTAAAGTCAAATTAAGCCAAGCTGACATTTTCTGGTAAATTCAGCGCAAAAACAGATCAAAACACTTGCTAACAGCTCAAAAACATAAATGTTTAAAAACATATTGTTGTGAAACGAAGTGAGGAGATGTTTTGAACACTGATCTGTTATGTAAATGATTTTTGTTTATTTTAACCCCAAAAAGTTATTGAAACAACTGTTGTTTTTAAAACCTAAAATGTACAGGGTAATCTGTATTGGTTTGTGTGGGTTTAAGGAAGTAAACCAAACTCTTGCTAACTAAACAGTTAAACTAACACATGTAATGACTGAAGTCACTGACCGCTGCTCACAGGATGTCGGGAGGGAACTTACGGACCCTACTGCAAAAAAAGATGCAGATGTGCAAATGGAGGCCGGTGTGACTCCAGAACCGGCTCGTGTCTCTGCCAGGCCGGATATCTGGGGCCCACATGCAGCACCAGTAAGAACCTGATATATTTGATTTGTGAACCAGAGCCACAGTTACAACTGTTAGTGGGACGTTTACATGTTCTGTTCCATTCTATCATGGTCCATCTAGCTGGTTTTGCAAGCATGACCACAATAAATGTTGAACTTTTCTCTCCCTGTGTCTCAGGCTGTCCTGCAGGGCGTTATGGGAAAGACTGTGCTCAGGTGTGTTCATGTGGAGAAGCAGGACAGTGCCACCCGGTGACAGGGAGGTGTAACTGCGCGCCTGGTAGAGCAGGACAGGCTTGTGAAGAAGGTGAACTTGCTCTGTTTTCACTCCTTTTATTCACTGTATTTATCTTGCCAGCGTTTCTGATGGTCCAGCTTTCATCTCAGTTTATCGTGGCTCAGATTCACACAAGCTATGCTATCAAACAAACACTCACTCTTCATCTTTATCTCCAGCTGTAAGTGTGATGATGACTTCATAAGCAAAACAACGCCTCAAAATATCCCCTCACACATTCCTGCATTTAAAGAGACTGTTTTTCCTTGTACCAGATTTCTCCTAGGGCTTATTTACATTATTTAGTTCACAAATTGCAGCTTCCTGTGTGAAGAAATTTGATCGCCCATTTTCCTAAAGTACAGAAGCGAGAGATCAGATTTCTAATCGCTGCTTTTCATCACTCATCAGTGGGAATTGTACGGGATTTTCCAGCAGGGATTTTCTTCGTAACGTCGGCCCGTGTTCGCAGGCTAACGTGCCGCGGCTTACGTTCCTCATGTTTAATGTTTACAGACTATAAGTGGCAGTTTCTCTGTGTTCCGTGTCGTCAGATCTGGCGAGGAAACAAATAAATAAACATGCAAATCAAAGCGATTAGTTTTCCCAAACTAAATTAACCAGAGAAAGATGATTGCGCTCTTACTGCGCCGCCAAATCAGAGTCACTTCACCATCACACTAATGATCTTGAGCTTAAGTGTGTGTGTGTGTGTGTGTGTGTGTGTGTGATGAAGCCCTTTAAGTGCACTTTGAAGGATGAGAAGACCTGCACTAATTGTAGTAATTGAGACACGCAGACTCTGTTTTAAATAGTCATCTGTGCTGTTGTTGATACTGGAAGTTTCCATAAGGAACGCGGCTCTGTGAAGAGATAAAATGATGAGACGCTTTGAAAGATTTTTTTCCTGTTATAATCTATGACAACAGACTCAACAAAAGCAGCTTATCATGTGTTCATTGTGCTGCTGTTTTATGTTGTAAACATGGCTAAGATATTTTTATTAGCCAAACGCTGTGTCTCAGGATAAAAATAACTGTATTAATAAACCGACAGAATAAGTCTGGGTGGTTTTAGCCTGACATGAGATATACAGTGTAAAAGCCGTTGACAGATTAATTTAATGCTGAGTGCGGGTTCATCGCTGCTTGGTAAACCAGTCTAATGTGGTTTCCCTTTAATTCGAATTGAGGACAGATCTGTGAACACACAGATTCTATAGATCTAGGAGTGAAGACAGTTGTGTCCACAACCTTATCTGAAACATCACCCCACACTGAAACAAAGCACAGTTGTGTCTGTTTGATCTGTAATGTTGGATTTGTCATGATGAATGTGTGATGAATTTTTCTCACAGTGTGTCCAAAAGGACGATACGGGCCGCAGTGTCGGAGTTTGTGCACATGTGCAAACGGGGGCGTTTGTGACCCTGCGGGTGGAACATGCAGATGCGGGCTGGGCTGGACCGGACAACACTGTGAAAAACGTAAACAGTCACAACATACACGGCTAACGTTCTCTAAACGTTCTCTAACGTTATAATACTTTGTCATTAACATTTTAATGTTTAATATCATATATCAAAAATGTTTTATTTTACGCTTAAAAATAATAATAATTTTCTTATAACCAAAGAGTAATGTAAGTGCAACATCTAAAACGATGGACTGTCTAAACTCAGACGCTGTCTAAAAACCTCTTTAATGGAGACCTAGAGTCAAAATCTGTTTTTTTCTTGTCTTGTCGGAAATATATATCCCCTAAAAACACAGAAAATGTGGTCATGTAATGTTGAAAGCGTTCAAAACGAGGTCTTCTTTAAAAGAAATGTTACTAAAACATCCTGTAATGTTACAAAAACATTTTAACCTAAAATTGTTAGCTGGGTTGTTAAAACGTCAAACTAACTTTCCAAAGAAGTTTAAACTGCAGACTATATATATATATATGTATGTATTTAATTGTGTATTTAATATTTTTTGTCACAGCTTGTGTTTCAGGTAGTTATGGTGTGAACTGCGAGCAGGAGTGTGTGTGTCAAAATAACTCCACATGCGATCGCATTACAGGCCGCTGCACCTGCAGCCCTGGTTACTACGGTCCTGCCTGCCAACACAGTGAGTAAAAAAGTCACCTACACTGTTTCAATTCATATTCATACCGTTTTTGTTATTAGCGTATTTTTAAAGGTAAAACAATTATGCTAATAACAAATTATTCATGAAAGAGAAAGCTAATGCTAACGGTTACGCTTCCGTATCCCAGAATGCCCTGCTGGCTTTCATGGCGAGCTCTGCGCTCAGTCATGTGACTGTAAACATGGGAACCAGTGCGATCATGTGACTGGGCGATGCCTGTGTCCTCCAGGTTACCACGGCGGTAAATGTGAAAACCGTAAGTTATAATGTGTGATGTGATGATAGTTTGCATGTTTCAAGTGTTTAGGCCCTGCAATGAGATGTATAAAGAGGAACCTGGGCTACAGTACACTGTCCTGCTGTGTGTGTGTGTCTGAGAGAGAGAGAGAAAATCAGTTTGATGGTCTCTCTGTCTGTGTGTGTGTTACAGGATGTGATGATGGTTATTATGGCAGTGATTGTGCTGAACTCTGTGAATGTGGTGAATCTCCCTGTGATTCAAACACTGGACAGTGTCTCTGTTTACCTGGAAAGACTGGAAAACACTGCGAGAGAGGTACACACTCACACACACTCACACACACACTCACACACACACTCACACACTCTTACTTCAACTTTCATCTCTCTCTCTCTCTCTCAGAGTGTGACGTTGGGTCGTATGGTCCAGGTTGTGTGTTTTCCTGTCTGTGTGAACACGGAGCCCAGTGTGACCAGCACACGGGTCACTGCTCCTGTCCTCATGCCTGGATGGGACCCACTTGTGAGGAAGGTGAGAGATTGTGGCCTAAATCTGACGTCCCTTTTGAAGATGCCCCTCCTAAACTTATTCTGATTGAAAATGAAGGGTGTTAGAGGAATAATACACCCCTAAAATAGTTTTCATTATTTATTCATCCTCATGTCATTCCAAACTTGTGTGACTTTGTACCTTCTGTGGAACACAAAAGAAGATATTTTGAGAAATGTCTCATCGGTTTTATGTTCATACAATGGAAGTCAATGGGTGCCACTGTTGTTTGGTTACCAACATACTTCAAAATATCTTCTTCTGTGCTCCTCAGAAGCAAAAAAAAGTTCTACAGGTTTAGTATAACACAGGAATTTTTTATTTTATAATTATAATAATAGTTTTTGTTTTTGGGTGACTAACCTTTTAGATACAAAAATGCAAATACATTTATTCAGGATTAGAATTAGCCTGTAATGATTATAGTTTTATAGCTTTACTCATAATGTCTTAAAAAGCTGTGATGTGTAGTAAATATGTATCTGTGTGTCAACTGTATGGTCTCTGTATCAAACTATTTCTCTCTCCATAATCTCACGCCATCACCACACCTTTTCCTTAAATTCTCCCTCGTTCCTGTCAGTCACATGACACAAACCCCACAGTTTCAGATCAGTTCTGTGTGTGTGTGTGTGTGAGTGTGTGTGTGTGTGTGTGTGTTTGTGTGTGTTTGTGTGTGTGTGTGTGAAACATCCCGCTGTGGTTCACTTAAAATAACTGTCAGAGAGAGGCCCTGTTACACAGACAGACAGACACACACACACACACACCAGTCCGCACAACCTTCACACCCATAAAAATACAAACAGTTCTCACACATTTGTTTCTTATTTTGGGAATACCAAATATGTTCTCATTTATACTTCCTCTCATGATGTTTTTCTTTCTTTGTTTTATGTTAAATTTAATGCATGTTTTAAAACAGACAGATCCGCTGTTTTGAATGTCGGCTGGTCAGCGCAGCATTCTAGCGATGCTAAAATAGACCAGCTAGTCACTGAATATACGCACAGCATTTAACACGAAATTTTTTCATTAAAGCTTACAAGCCATCATCATAACCTCATATCTGGTGACCGATAGCAACTTTAACTCCGCCCCCCATGCCTGGCAGTGATGTTTAACTACGACTCTTTATTTCCTAAATAACAGTGAAGAACTCAGAACCAGCCGGCATGAATGAGACAATAATCCCATTTATTTCTGTTTATTTCAGGTGCGTTTGTCGATCACATCCCTGCTCAAGTTCTGAAGAGAAGACGACGCATTTCACACTCCTAGAACACACACACACACACACACACACACACTGACCAGCTGTCAAAGAATATGAGTGTGTGTTTTTCTGGGCAATCATTCAGTGTGTGTATTAGTTTAAAAGCCCGTCCGTGGGTGCGAATGTTTTAAACGCATCACACATCATCACATGTCACAAAGCAACCAGTCTGACATAACGTATGAATGTGGTGTTTGGTCTAATGTGTGTGTGTGTACAGTTCCATACAAAACAAACATCCCACATCAGACAGCTGAACGTAACCGTCCGATCGGGCGAACGCCGGCCGAGCCGCAAATCCCAACCAAACCTCTATTACAGGATCAGAGTTAACCCTCAACCGCTTCCCTTTCTATAGAACACACCACAAATACATCATTCAAGCGCCTCTCCCATCTCCTCCAATCAGATCGCAGCAACATTCCTCCATACATACCATTCAGTCTAAAACTGAACTCATAAACGTAAATTTACATTTTAAAATGATCGTTTACGGCGCTTTGCGGGGGTTTTTAAGTTACATACAGCCTGAATTGGAAACATTTGCCACAGATATATATTTTAAACGTTTTTTTACCCACACTTCATTGCGGGTGTGATGTATTTCCTGTGATGCGATTCCTGTGACAGTATATCCAACTGACTTTATTCATGTGTAAATATTGCGTGTTGTCACTCATCATGGTGCCATCAGAGGTAAACTGTTAAAACTCAGCTGTCCAGCAGGATTTAGACACAATTTGATTCTTGTGATCTTCAGAGTTTGACCTGATTCAAGACAAACAGGCCTAATCCATACAAATGACTGAGATTAGGGCTCCATCAACAGTCTTTAACTGTAACAGAAAATGCTGTAAGTGTTTTTTCCCTCTGTTTATATAAGGAGAACGTTTTGTTCCTCTGAGGTTTTTAATAAAGCGGGTAAAATCTCGCTGTGCAGGAATAATGTAAGTGTTGGTGCTACAAATGTTTTGATTAAACATCTTTGTACAGAAAATATCTTCTGTCTGGGTGTTGTTTTAAATGTTTTAACTGTATGTGTGGAAGACTTTTTTTTGAAGATTTAAACATCAGTGTAACAAAGGCTAAATGCTATTATTTTTGATCACCCGAGTGTAACGTTTCTGTGTTGTTTGTGTTGCAGGACATGGTTATGTAGGTAAAGGGTGTGTGTGTGTGTGATATCTCACCAGACTGACAGGACGTTCATCTACACCTCTCATATGGAGGGGTCAAACGTACCGGGGGGTCACACCTACACCTGCCACCCACCCGAGTGGAACCGTCCCTCTTACGGCTTCGGTGTGTTTGAACGAGAGCGTGTGCGCGTTTGTCTTTGTCACCGCTGCCACAGCGGACCGTCCCCACAGCATTACTCAAGTTCAGCGGACCGTCACTGCAGGTGGAAGAGCCAGGCGCAGACCCCTGCCCCTGACGTGAGCCGCCCGGCTTGAGTGATGGAATCTGGGGGGCTGTTGGTGGACAGAGCCCCTGAGTCTGATGGATTGAAGGGGGCTTCGCTGCCGCACCGTGTTGTGACAGCCAACAGATGTTCTGCAATAATGTTTATCAACGAGAGCCTCCAGCAATGGATGACACACACCTGTTTCCAGTCAAACAGAGCTCAGGACCCCATCCATCCACACACACACACACACCTGAGTCCAGTCAAACAGACCTGTGTAGCTCATTCATTCAGTACAGCATGGGTGGCCGGGATACTGTACACCAGCTTTGATCAGCCAATAGGAGAGAAACACACGCGCTTCCCATCGACTGGACAAAGGCATGTACTGTCTTTTTGGGTGGGTACAGCTAAATCTCTGTAAAGTCAACAGCCTCTGTGTTTAGCTGCCTCATATTGCTCATAGTCGTGTACAAGTTTGGGCAAAATGTCAAGGAAGCCAAAGTAATTTTGCTGGAACTGCATTGAGATGGATTTAGTTTTACTGCCCTGGTCACAGCGCCTGCAGCCACCAATCTGTGTTCAATAAAACCTATAATTAAAGCATGCAGATGAATATGAGCTACATTCAAAATATCTTCTTTAAACGACTGTCTTGCGAAGAAAAGAATTGGCGCCGGTGGTTTGTCACACATGGCCAGAAGTAAAAACGTGTCGTAAAAATGCATCACGGTGACGATTTATCTCAGATCGGCACATGGATGCAATAACGTTACAACGCAGGCCTGGGTCATGATACAGCCGCTGTGTTACTCCTATGATACAGATGCAGTTTAATAAGCAAAGACAGGCCTTGTGTTTGAGAGACAGCCAGATCAGAGCCTGTCGGGATGAAAGAAGCCATTGGAGGGGTTAGATGAGATCTGCCGAGAAGTTTTGCGCGGAAATGACGCGTACAGTGTCAGCGAAGCGACGCTATCGCCACGCTGTCTTTACGCACGAACAAATTACGCGCTTCTTTCTCCAAGCTCGCCGTTCCCGGAGGATTTCGCCTTTTGAACCGGCGATCAAACCGGAGAGCGAGGCAGGGAAATCAACTCAATGGAGTCTCGCACCATTTGGGCCACTGGCTACCCAGAAACAACAAGTTTCAATGCCAAGGAGCCGCTGTGAGATGAGTATCAGTCAACTCTCCCACACTCCCGTCTGGGGTGTAAAACTCATCTGTTTAGTTGATGCAGTTTAAACGCGTTTGGGTTCAAGGAACAGAACTGGACGAGACGATCTTGCTAAATGTTTCTAAACTAAGACTTTGGGCAAGTTAAAGTTTTATCTGACGTATAGGTACAACCATTAAATATGAAAGAAATAACAGATGCGATGCAGGAACGCGTCCTGTAGGAACGGGCCATTAGGAACGGGAAAGTCCCCGTTTGAATGGAGAAAATCAGCGCACAGATCTCAGCGTAAGAACGCTATCGTTCCTCTTTAACAGGAACCGTCATTAATCTGGATTATTCAGGGATCATTTCACAAGCTCTGGGTGAATGTAAATAAGGCGACGCTTCGTGCGCGCACGACTGTGCCCAAGCGCGCCGGTAGGTGGCGCCCGACGTAGCGGTCAAAACTCGAACCTCGCACCCCTGCGCACCTGACGACCCCCATTTACAACCCATTTGTGTGGCGTTTGCCGCCGTGCCATAAGAGTTCAGCATCAGCCATAAAAATGCGCGTTCGCCGGTTCCCGGTTAGGCTGTGGCCGTTTCGCATCGCCGTGCGTTCAAGCGGTGAGAGTATCGTCACATTACCGAGCGGAAATTTGGCACCAAGTGAAAATATCTTGAGGGTCTAAATTACAGCAATAAAGCGTTAAGTGCGGCGCGGGAGCGGCGCGTCATGCGCGTCATGCGCGTTATCTAAGGTGAGCGCAATTACTTTCCATCCAGCTCCGGTTTAACGGCGCTTTACGCAAGTCCTCGGACCTCGGAGGCATTTTAAACAGTGAGCCTTTCCCCTCAACACATCTTGTCATATTAAAACCATATGCATGGCGGCATCCGCCGAGAGCCCATCAATAAAGCTAATGACCCGTTTCCCGGGGGATCACAACAAATACTCGAATGAAACCGGCGCTTTTTAACGGGGCAGCGGCTCCGTCCGCGGCTTACGAGCTGTCACGGGTCCAGCCGCAGCGCCACCGGCCCGCGGATGAAAAGAGGCTGAGAGGGAGGGTATAAAACGACAGACCTCGCGGGAGGACGTAAAACCTCCTCTGGCACCGCGATCCGTGGCAACTGTAAGACAATCTGGGCCATTACAAGTTAACAGTCGTTCACAAAATAAAACCATCTTATGGTAATTATGAGGCTTAACCCACATATGTGTGTATTTATGTATATATGTGTGTATATGTCATGTTTTATT
>JBAJNP010011486.1:0-14701 GCA_036877545.1 Yasuhikotakia modesta
GCATTGCTGATGTTTTATGTACGTTCCCTGAACGTTTGACAGAAAACTCACAGGAACCTCATGTGAAGACAGACAAGCGTTCAGTGGTGCGTTTCACTGCATTTACATTTAACACGTGCGTTTCATTTGTAATGTTAAACTGCTTAACAGACATCAGAAAATAACTTAACATGTGGAAAGAAAGAAATGCAGCTTATTATGGGATGGATGCAGCTGGTTTAGATGTTCAGCATGTCTGATACTGGTTAGTTTCTATTGTATAAACTGATCTCACCAGCATCTTGACCTACTTTGGTTTCAGGCAAAGAAGAACAAGAAAAAACAAAAAGCTTCTGTTAAAGAGCAGAAATCTGCACCGGAGGGCAAAGAACCTGATGAAGGTATTTCTGAGTCTCTACAGACGGTAAATGCAGTTTGTAAGAAATCTCTGTAGTTGTCGTGACTGTTTGTCGTCTGTCAGGTACCTGGGAGACAAAGATCAGTAACCGTGAGAAACGGCAACAGCGGCGGACTGACAAACCCTCAGGAGACGAGTCGGTCGGTGACATCAGCGTGATGGAGCTCCAGACTTCAGAAGATCCTGAGACCATCACCAGGAGCTCAGCTTTCATACCTGCAGACCAGAGAGACGTGGAGAGCGTGTTCACATCTGCAGTCAGAGCAGAAGCCGGTACTGTCAAACTGTTACTGTTTTTTACTAAACTGAATTACAGTTTTGCTTCATTCTCTTGCATTTTGCTCAGTTTTAGGAAACCCACCTGCGACTAAAGAAAGTTATGAACACGACGCTGTTGCTCAGAAGGGTGACCTATCTGCTGTTATATAGAACAAGCAATAATTTGTGTGATTTTGTTGAATGAATGTTCAGTCAGCGTC
Organism: Yasuhikotakia modesta; assembly: GCA_036877545.1. Taxonomy (NCBI): domain Eukaryota; kingdom Metazoa; phylum Chordata; class Actinopteri; order Cypriniformes; family Botiidae; genus Yasuhikotakia; species Yasuhikotakia modesta. Next base: position 877 of record JBAJNP010011486.1, read on the forward strand.
TCTCGTGATGTGACAGCGTGTTGGGAGGAGGTGTCGTCTGTGAGCAGAACTGGCTGGACTGATCTCAGTCCTCAGGGTTCTGCTCAGATGATCAGTGTTCAGACAGACAGCTGGACCGCTGAACCTTCTGTGTGGCCCCAAGACATGGAAGGTATTTAAACATCAGTTTAACTCATGGAAACCAACATCATTCATCTAATGAAAAGTTAATTAACATGTCTGTAATATTATATGCTGTGTTTTTCGTTAAAGTATCTCTATTAATTTAGGCTCGTGGACTTTTGTGGATGGATCTCATATTCCAGTCACATTCAGTGGATTAACTGCTGGTTAGTATTGTTAACCAAACATGAGCTCTTGGTTACTCCATATTTTCATAGATCAGTCGTTCCCTTAATCCAGTATCACCATTAACAGTGTATCTGCGCTACATCAGACCTCACAACATCACAACCAATCATATCACACCTTGAAATCCATCATCCAATGAAATCTCACCCCTACCTGCATGATTTCCTGCCAAATGTATTGTTTCACTTGGAAACATTAACCAGTGAGTGTTTTTCTAAAATAAAACGTGTGTGTCTTCAGTGCCTGATGTCAGCTGGAGTCAGACAGCCCCAGTAGATGACGAGTGGTCCGGAATATGTAAGAATCTTTACCTACATTAACACACATATATGCACACTTGCTCAGCTGAGGAACCTGTGAAGATCTGCTGTCGTGTTCCTAAGACAGCGCGTCTGCGGATCCGTCGGGCGATTGGAACGCTCCATCAGAGGAGTGGGCGAACTATGTGGAGGAACAGCCAATCAGCACAGTCCCAGTCCCGCTGCATCAGCCAATCCCTGCGGAGCAACAGGTCTGTAGAACAGTATTAAACTCATTCATACAGCGTCTGGTACAGTTACAGGATGATAGCGGCTGTTTCTGTTCCTGTCAGCAGGAGTCTGATGTGGAGAAGGATGAAGCTGGAGCTCCTGGAAGTGTAAAAAACAGAAAGAAGAAGAAGAAAAAGAAGAAGACAAATGAAGCTGCTCAGGTGAGAACTTCACAAACCTTCCCATGCCCAGAAAGTCTAAAACACGATCGATGTATGAAAACATTGATCATCAGAGTTTCCACAACTCCAGTGAGACACAATGACAGTAAACAGGGTTTAGACAGTAAAACAGCACAAGGTTTCATCACTATATATTTTGGAATAAGATTAACTGACTCTGGTCCTGTTTGTAAAGTTGTAACTTTCATCTTAACGTTAGGTGCCGTTTAGCAAACAAACCCACAGGAATCATGTTAGTTACACAAAATCAGACGGAAAAGACAATTTAGACAACAGCTCATGTTACAAATGGAGTTTCACTGAATAATTCATGCAACAGCCGGAGCAAAAATACAGTTTCATATATCAGCTGTTTATCTCTTCTGAACACCAGCCCAACACCGGGTGGTCAACATTTATGCCACAAATACTGCTAAAAAAGCTCGTATTGATGGTTAAAATGTTTCTAAACATCTCTTGTCAGATCCAGGTGAAGGCAGAGCGAGATTTGAGCAGTGGACCACAGATACAGAACGGTGAGAATTATTATCAGCCACAACAATAAATGATTGTGAAGCGTTCAGACTCGGGTCATGTGACTCGGGTCATGTGACTCAGGTCATGTGACTCAGGTCATGTGACTCAGGTCATGTGACTCACCCACAGACGCATATGGAAGCGGAGCCACCGGCCGTACAAACACAGCAGAGGACAAACACACTGCGCACTGACAACCTCAAATAAAAGTATAGAACACATACACAATATACGTATAAATAAACGTATAGAACACATACACAATATATGTATAAATAAACGTATAGAACACGTACACAATATATGTATAAATAAACGTATAGAACACATACACAATAGAGACACGGGTTCAAACCCAGCTGGTGTTTCCTGACGTCTGTTCTGTCACGAGTGATTTATGGTAAAGGAATAACTGAATGATTTAACATAATTTTTCTTTTCTCCTCCCAGAAACAGTTGAGGAGAGCTGAAACAAGTGAAGAAGAAGAGAGTGGGACTGGAGACCTGAAACGACAGAGAGACAGAGACAGAAAGAGAGAGACAGAGAGAGAGAGAGATACAGAGACACGGAGACAGAGACAGACAGACAGAGAGCGAGAGAGACCAACAGAGAGAGAGAGAGAGAGACCCATGTTCAGACCCATCTGAACATCACTGTATCACACTGTCCTGTAACATCACAGCATATCAATTCAGAAAAATGTTTTCATGTTAATTATTATACTGTTCATTTCATATGATTTGTATTTGCTGCAAAAGGTTTTCGTAAGAACTAACTAGAACCTGGTTCTTTTTATAGAGAACTAGTCAGACATATTTAAACAGTTAAAAACATGCAGGGGAGGTTAAATCACAGCTGAGTTCCTGTGAGTCTATAGATCACAGAGCTGTTGTATGAGAAGGTACTGACACAGGGTGGTTTACAGTAATGTTAACTGTTAGGAAGTAAACAAATCTATAAGCCATATATGAGAACAGTAACAGATTAATAAGAGTAGGTGAGCTGATGTTTTTGTGATCAGTGTTACAGGAGAATTTAATGATTTAACTCGTGTCGTGCAAAAGGACAGCAGAGATCTGTCAGCCGCATGCAGTGTCACGATGAATAAGGAATAAAAAGTTTCTTGTTTTATACATGTTCTGTATTTAATCCTGTTTTCCTCAAGTCAAGTTACAAAGTTTGTGCCAAAAGTTAAATCCGTCTTCATTTGCAACAGATATTTAATAAACCCACCAGCCGCAACTCCACATTTGTACATTGTTTTATTAAATCATTATAAGGCCGCTGTGTTGTGTGCAGACATTGTAGACAGAATCAAACGCCACAGATCAGAGTCAGGAGAAACTCTAGATTACTGACGGCTGTAAGGCACACCTGACACATCAAACTACATCCGTCTGAAAGAACCACCCTTTACAGTTATCAAATATAGGTCTTCAATGTGATATGAAACAGAAAATCTTACAAACATCACATCCCAAACAAATCTCAGGCGTGTGTCTCACTCTCACACTTATAGCTAACAAACTGGGACAGGTTTAATAAAGCTAATCTGTAACAGAACCAAAAACTACTGCTAAACCGAAAAAAAACTAAAACATGCTTCCAAATATAAACTGAATCTTTTTGGTATCTCTGCCTTCATGAAATCCTTCAGCTGTTCACATGTGTCTCATGACTTACATGTTCCCAACATCACAACAGACACAGTTACATCTGATACGCGCACACACACACACACACATGCGCACACACACACACACACACACGCGCACACACACACACACACACATGCGTACGCGCACACACACACACACGGGTCAGATATGAGCTGTATGAACACACGTCACGCGGTGGACATGAGGAATGATGATGATCTTGTGTGTGGAGTCAGTGGTTCTGATCACAGCAGAATGTTGTTGTAAAGACGCTCTAGGCTATAATTCACCTCATATTTATATATTACATATATTATGTCTATTAAGACATTTTTTGTATGACAACTGTAATTTGCCTGTAAATTTTCATTATCGTGAACATGTCCAAACGTTGTATTGTGTTTTAATAGGATCCATTTTTGGATCCAAGTATTTTAAGAGATTTCTTTATGACTGTCATGAATATGGAATCTAAATTTTACTTTATTTTGTTGCTAAAGTTCTGAAAATGAATTCAACTCCGATTCAGTTTAAACTTTAGTTTGAGTTTTCAAAGAGAAATTGTGAAACTATGTTCTGAGACAATAATACAGCTTTAGGGCTCCTGCGATCTTTATCAAACCAGCTCGACTCACACCAACAAGATCTGCACAGAACAGACAGAGATACATTCAACACAATCTTCATAAAAAACAAAACAAACTCATGCAGATAAAATAATGTCTGGAGTAATTCATGTTGTTTATAAAGCCACTGTTACTGAGAATCCAAAGGCAATTATGACATTTTGGAAAAAAATTACAGGAAAGTGAAGTTTTCCTGAAGAAAATACAGGAAACAGAAACAGATGTGCAGTGGTTTTGATGACAGAGCTTTGATCAACTTACTCCAAATGGAAGATAAACAAAATGTGGCTCCACCCGCCCAGAATTACAGTACATAGTAAACGCTACTAGTTACCAAACAGGCGATGCGCCGACTCACAGAGCAGCGCAGCAATTAATCCACCACAGGACACAAAGCCATCTACAGCATGACTGAGTGACAGAGTGCAGTTGTATTCTAAGGCAATAGAGGTTTAGAACGGTGCCCACGGCACAGAGGATGAACAAGCGTCTGTCCGGCAGGAAACGCCTCCATCTGCAGAAACTGCAGGTCAGTTTTTACTGCAGGTCCCTACCGATAAAGTGAACGAGTGAGAAAAACTTTGGAGAAAGGGAAGAGAAAGGAGGAGAGAATGGTGAGACCGGCATCATGTATCGTGAGGACACAGATGCAGGGACTCCAGTCTCTGGAGATCTCAGGAGTCAGTGTTGCGTCAGTCAGGAGGTTGTTTGGTGAGATGGAGCCCCGCCTCCGTGCCGATGTTGACGGTGATGTTGGTGTAAAGCGGCTCATAGTCTCGTGACATGATCTCGTACTCCACCGTGTTCATCCCATCCTCCTTCCATGTGTGCCGCGTCTTCGCCAACATGTTAAACCTGTGCAAGAGCAAAGAGATGCTTAACAGAACATCTGATACAGGAAGTGATGTCATCGTGTATCAGGATGTTGCTGGGGCATGCAAGATTACAGAAGCAGATTTCAAAGTTGTATTAAATGCAGAAGTTGTAAAACTGAAAGACTATTTTACCTCTTCGGATTCACTTCATTTCCTTTGTCATGTTTGTGTTTGATCATCTTATATCGACCCACTTTCAGAGACGGGCGACTGATCAACATTCCACCGAGAGACACACTGAGAAGAGATCAGAGCAGAAACAGAGTGAGACAATCCCTCCATCCACACATCTGTGACAGTGAAAGCAGATGATGGTGTGTATCAGCTGAGACTGAGTGCAGATGCTGCACAATGTCCTGTAAAACACACAGGACAGGTGTTTCTAACCCCCAGAATGCATTTCACCAGTGAACTGACCCGACCAATAAGAGCAGAGAACATCACACAGAACATTTTAACATCTGATCACCTCTTTCCTTCAGTTCCGGATGAAGGAAAGACACACAGACACACAGACAGACAAACACACTCACCGGATGCCGATGTCGTCGTCCTCTCCTCCCCAGCCCCAGTAATTGTTTGGGAATCCGTTCATCTTGAGGTACTGATCAGGGGTCAGTGCTGACACGCCCCCAAAATACATTTTGTAAGGCAACCTGAGTGATAACAGGAGAAGAACGAGCTGCATGTAAATGCTGCAGCTTTGATTCTAGCCAGACAGCATTTAGACTTGCAAAGCATGTTATATGTGCAGGCAAATGACCGCAGACAGCGCGGGTCTCTGCAGCTGGACTGCAGGGGCTACACCAGTGTTAGTTGCTTTATTTTCAGTTGAATGAACACACTAATAACCATGTTTGCATTTCAAGTTCCCGAGCAGCTCAGCTGGTAGAGCAGCACCAAAGGTTGTGGGTTCAATTCCAGGGAACACATAAATGTACATAAAGCGCAAATGTAAGTTGCTTTGCATGAAAGTGTGCGCTACATGCATCAAAATGTAAACGACTTACTTGTAGCCAAATTTGTCCATGGCGATGGCGGCGTGTTTGGGGTGCGCGTCGCAAACGTAGGTGTTGCGGTCGTCCTCTGGTATCAGATCCACGTCGTGGAAGAAGAGACAGTCCCAGTCTTCATCCCTCATGGCCTCACGGAAACCCACGTTCATCAGCTTCGCTCGGTTAAATGTGTAGTTACCCGCCTGCACAGAGAAACACCATTATTATCTGAATGGCTGCCTTTCTACTGCCACCTCTGTTTGAGACATCAAACTGCATTAACCTCTCCTAATGTGGATAACAAGTTTAAACTCTAAACAACTGCTGTAAGAACAAACTACAAACATTGCAGCGTCTACAGGACACACGTGTTACATCACAAATGTCACTGTGTTCATGTTCTGAGAGATGCTGTATATAAATCATGTTTGTAGAAGATTCACTGATTCACTCTTAAAATAATTTAAAAAAACATCAGAATAATATCATCCAATATCAATTCCACATAAAACTGTGAGAACCTAAAGAACAATAAATGTAGGACACATCTCACATCTCACATCTCACACAAAGACAAAATCACGTAACAAACATGAGCTCATGTGGAGAAACCTGTAACCTGTGAGTGACCTTACAGGTTTATTTATAACAGAAATATATAATTATTATTGTATAATTTATAATGCCTGTATGACAGGATCAAGTGCTGAGAATGAGGTACGCTTTCAGCAGGAGACACGGTGGAGTTGTATAATATCACACCTTTATATTTGGGACGTAACCAAGCAACTAATACATGCTTGCACCACCTGTGAAACTGTAAGGGGTCTGTGCGGGGCGCTCATCACGCGGGCAACACAGGTACAGAAACGACAGGAGCAGAAACAGCCTCACCTGGTGAATGACGTAGATGCCGTAGCTCAGCTGCTGTCTCTGCAGGAAGGGATGAAGATAATAAAGCAGGAACTTCAGGTGATGTTCTCGGTTCCTGTGGGGAATCACTATGGCTGTGCGGTGACGCGCCTCACAGTTCGGGGGTCTGTAACGCCCCCCGCGGACTACAAGTGGATTCTTCCTCTCCACCTCGGCGAGCGTGAGCCCGGACGGGAACGTGACATGGATTGGCCCGCCTGAGTGTGAAAAGAATGACTCTGAAATTACAAATTCATGAATTTACTGTTAACAAACCGACATGGGAGGGTGTCAAACTCACCAATCAGAGGAGACTTCCTGGGGCAGTAGGGCAAGTTCTCTTTATTGACAGAAGCGCTCAAAAGGGAGAGATTAGCGTAAACGTCGGTGTGGTTTCGGCCAGCGCCACCATGTGCCGCTGCAGCGTCCGTCTTTCTGAAAATTCTGAAAAAATACGACACTCGTTTCTGGTAGCCCTCTCTGGAGAGAATCGCCATGACCACCAACTGGGCGCCCAAGAGCATGATCAGGTACCGCCATTTGGACTGCAGCGTGAACATGGTGATGAAACCGAGCCGCAGGATCAGAGGAAGAGTCCAAGTGAATTGCGGTCTGATAAGTGTGAGGAACGCGGTGGTCTCATGCCTTGCATGTAGGGTCTTCAGGTTTCTACATCAACATGCTAGCAGACGCAACAAACAAAAACAACACCTGCGGCCGTGATATTGTGATTAAACCGTAAAAGGAACACCGATCTGTGGAACCTTGGAGAACCCTGTAAACAACCTTTAATCTTTTGAAGGATTAGCAGAGAGGAATCAGATATGTGGAGTAGATATGTGTAGCGTAAACAAGGGTTCAATGAAGGCACTTCACACGTGTTTGATGAGAGGGAGGGATCTCATTTTTCCTCCTACACCCGACGTTCACACCTGCTGCAAACGCGATTCGACTCTCTTTGCTCACCAGCAGTATTCTGACCTTTTAATATACAAGCCCCAGCGGTCCTCTGTTGTTTTCATGACTCAGTGATCCACTGAGCTTCTGTTGAGCTCCACCAGAGCTGTGGAAACAGGGAAGTTGTTCTGAGAGGTGGAAGGAACTGTTTGTTTTTCAATGGTTCTCAACAGCATCAGTCACACACAGTCTTCATGGCCTCATGCGTCCATGCGTGTTTGAGAGCTGGACATGTACAGGCACACAATGAGGGAAGGTGATGAGATCTAACAGCTATTGTCTCCGTGCAGGGGGAGGGTTCAACAGCGGCTGGTCCAATGACAACATCTGTGCCTGAAAAACAAAGAGCAGGCATTAAAAATGAGACACGTAGTGGTTTTTGCTTTACATAAGTTTGTTTATTCATCTGTGTAACGCAACTATGTCAAAACTAGACATTCAGTCTGCAAATAAACACCTGTCCTGACTCCATCTCTACATAAACACTAAATATACCATCAGAAGTTTATAGACAAATTTATTTTAATAAAATTAACTCGCTACTTCTAAAAATATTAATTTTTGGCCACAGAAACACACAGATGCAGTTTGTGAAAGACTTCAGCAGTCAGATGTTAAAGTTCACCTGAACTCTGTCAGAGAAACACAAGCGGTTGAGACTGCACTCAGATCCAACATGGCTGATTCCCCAGACATGGGCCTTGTTCCTCAGCAGGAACCGAACGAGCAGAACACGACTCCGGCCCAAAATCCACATCAGCACTGCTGGAAATTCTGCCCCAGCATCAGGGCTTTTGTCCAGCTTTATTTAATCTGCCTGAGGGAATCTGAGGGGTCAGTGTTCACAAACCAATCACAGCTCATTAAACGCACCCGGCTCTCAGACGGATAATCCTAATCTAACTGAATGAGTAACACACAGAACTGGTCAGTTAAGTCCTGGTTATCTCTTTAAAATCTGATCTTGGGTCAGTCCTTTAAATGGTAACAGAGGCTACAGTTCCTCCCAACTGAGTCAGAGTTTGACTAATCACAAACAAACCCAAATGACATGTAACCTTTCTACTTCTGCTTTAGTTCGTTTACATGAAACACTTTCAGCCCAAAACTCAAACAAGACATTCTGTGTTGACCTGCAGCAGCAACGCTTACAAAACATTTTGTTACAAAGGTAATTTGTGTTTAGCCTCAAAACATAAGTAAGCAAAACACAAATAAACATGTGAACATTTACATCAACACACAAATCTTATCTTACAACAAAACAAATCAATAATAGAAAAAATAAATTAATAACAATTATAAATATTAAAATATCACACAAACATGTCTCACTCACACACACACACACACACACACAGACACACACACAGAGACACACACACACAGACAGACACACACAGACACACGCACAGACAGAGACACAGACAGAGACACAGACAGAGACACAGACACACACACAGACACACACACACAGAGACACAGACACACACACACAGACAGAGACACAGAGACACACACACACAGACACACACACACAGTCTCTATCTCACCCATTAGATGAGCATTAGAAGATAATGGCTTGTTATTTTCTACTAATGGTCTGTGAAGTCTCAGCAGATGGAGAAAATCACTTTGGCCTGAGCCTCCGTGTGGAGAAATGGACAGACAGCTGCTTTATTTATGGTGAATAAATCACTTTCTACAAAACTGACTCACTGGATTTGCCTAAGTTAGCAACAACCAGCAAGATTTGACTAATCTGGTCACTGGCTGTTTTTCAGACACAACTACTTTATCATACAAACATAACATCTGATGCACACAATAACAGCATTTCTTTACAATAAATAAAGAAATTATGATGCCTACAGCCAACCAATCAGATCAAACTGTTCATTTACCACCTATGTTTCATTTTATGTGTGCAGCACACGTCAGGTCCACAGACAGCCGTCTGAAACAAACATCTCAGCGTCTGAAATACAGCGAACACACATTAAAACTCCACACTTCTCCTCTCTTGCCACCTCTGTTTGAAACACAACATTACAGGTTACTCTACATCCTTTTATTGAATAATGCCAAACAGATCGTTTATATCACAGATCTGTGATATAGATCCATACACACATACAATAACTGATCATGTTCATTTTTACTAAAAGTTACAAACTGTAGGTTTAAATAATAACCACAGCACTGACTTAAACTTGCATGTAGACGGTTAATGTGCAGCTGTGTTCAGAGAGTGATGTTGACATGAGCTGGGAGATCGGCCATGTTTGAACAGCTCAAATTTGATTCAGTAATTACTGCAGAAGAAATGAAGAAAAAATGAAAAGGCTTCTGGGCAGAACACTGATGTAACATCAGGCATAACTGCTCTGCGGTCAGAGCTGAAATACAGCAACAATCTCACTGAATCACAAGAAAGAAAAGAGAGATGGAGAAACGATATTAAACATGGACAGAGATGGAACGTTTTAGACACAAAAATTCCTGGTTTTTCCCTCCTCCTCTGTTCTGGATTCAAAGGGACGACGCTAACAAAACCAGCTACTTTTCTCTGTGTCCCGCCGCTAGTGTTCGGCTTCAGTATGCGTCCGGCCGTAAACAGCACAAACCTCTGCCTGTGGGTTTTAATATTAAACTCAGATGCACTGACAAACACAGCTGAGTGAGTAAATGTGAAGTCCATAAACACACATACAGAGAGTTATTCCCACTGTGTAGCCCATGGCAATGTGTGGCTTTAGTCTGTTGTGTTTACTTGAGACACGAAATGACCAGCTCAGCTAAACATTCAGCCAGGATCTGTGAACGTATGCGTAGCTAAAATACACGTCTACCCCAATCCACACAGTGCGTTTATAGCAACACAACCATAACTGTAACATCAGTGCTAATAACAGACACAATATCATGAGAACATGTGAGAGTAGCATTAGTTGATCAGCTTGTAGTGACAGCTAACTCCAGCATGCTTGTGAAAATACACACAAATCTCCATTTAAGCCAGTAAAAATGTGTTCAGGAACATTCCACAGGAATTACTGAGCCAACAAAAGGTGCACCGGCCCTTTAACGCAGTGACTATTACATTCATAACAATCACTGATACAGAAGCAGGTGATTTTTTCTGGAATTCTCCTCAAATCCTGATAACTATCATTAATAACATCTTCTGTGGAAAAACAGGTCTATAAAACATTCATCCAATCATTGCATTCGGCCCTACTTGCCTGTAAACTATGTATGTGTTTGTGCGTACTGGAGGGGTCGTGGCCATTCTAAACAGTGGGCGGCACCTTGCGCTTCTCTGAAATGAACAACTTCACCTTTGAAAGTTGAGAAGACTCAAATCCCGCAAGCTCTTAGCCAGGAAAGATGAATGATGGCGGAGAAGCGCTGGCTGGAGTCACGGAGCATCTGGACTCCATGTGTTGGATTAGAAGAGAAGGAAAAAGTATAAAAGAAAAAGTGTTTCGTAAAAGTTGCCAAATCTTGCTGCCTGCTGTCAATCAAACCTAATCCTGCACTCTGTCACACAGAAACCAAAACACAACATCTACACACAACACACAGCAGCACGTGCATTCAACACAACATCTGTCCAACAAACCGCTGCATGTGTGACAGCACAGCACCAGTGTGTCCTAAACATGACAGAAGAGCAGAACTTATTAGCAGAACTTATTAACTCGACTACAAAACACAGATCATGTCCGGAGGCACAAACGGGTTTCATTGTTTCAGTACAGAAGCAAAAACAAGGTGTTTTAAACCCATTGCCTCAGGTTTGGCACAGCTGAAAAACATCAATAATTGAGCAGGATATACAGCAACAGAAAGATGAAAGCCAAGTCTGTGAAAGACTCAACAGTCCTGGGGTTAATGTTCATTAAGTGTGATAAATACAATAAACTACAGCTGCAGTTTGTTGGGGACTGTTTTCACAGTGACACAGCGGGTAAAAGTAAGTCAAAAGAATGAAAAGGCCACAGTTTGACACTAAACTGATAAAACCTTCACCCGGTCAGATCTGTGGTGTTTAATAACTGGAAAACATGTTAAATTAAGACAGAAGTTAGCAGCGCTTTCATTAGTAGAAAATAAATATCAACATGATATAAAAATGTAATTTCCTGACCAGGAAGGAGATGGAAGATTTTGAGGTTTAGACAGAAATACTCTCCCTCAGCGTACACAGACTGCTTCTGACGCTTCACATGGAAACAATGAAAACCCAAGAGTTTATTTATCATAATGCGTGAATGAATGCAAACAGAGCTCACCACAAAATACTGCCATAACCATCTGTTACTCTCAAACATCTCAACACATTAAATAGACCATAACACTCACCAAACACTATTATGTTAGTGTTGCTAGCTATCATCCGCGCTCTGCCAGGCAGGTGGTTATTTAAATAAAACCACATTTGATTGACAGGTGCATTATTGCCTGGCCAGTCAACAACTTAACGTATGTTTTTACAGCATTCCTCCTTTTCAAACACAGCCCTGGTGAATCAGTGTGGAGATCGGATCAGAGCTTTAAAATCTCACAACACCTTCTACACTATGGTGACAACGCCAAGTCCTGCTGAGGCGAACCAGCCCGAGAATAAACAGCCAGTTAGTTGATGAAGTCCCTGGACACATGAACAGACAGATGCCACGTATGCAAGCAGGTGAGCAGTTCCAGAACATTCAACATAACAACAACCTCCAACACTAGGCCCAAACCCACAGCCTCGTCTTGACTAGCTTTCAGCAATTACATCAGGTCAGAAATAACTTACCTTTAACTCGTATACAACACCACTCCTGAGAAAACAGACTAGCAGAATTAACAGATATATTTCATTTGATGTTAGTTGTCTAAATTGTAAAACCACACCTCATTTTTCACAGCCACCGTGCACCGCTGTGGTGCCGATAAATGACCGCCTGCCAGATTTCAACCCTCCTCATTCTCCAATATAGTCAGCTTTAGGGTTAGGTGTGGGTGGGGTTACAATAACAAGACCATGTAGTAGTTTCAATGGGGTGGGGTGGGGTTAATAATCTGTCAGGAGTCAAACCTCAGCACAACACCAGCACATCACAAAACTACAGAGACAACAAAGCCCCGGGCGTGAGTGAGAGAACAAGCCACTGGATCTGTAACTAAGCAATATTACCCTGGGGGGCAAAAAACACATCAACCTGTAAAACAGAGTCCAAGTCTCACACACAAAAACAAACACGGCAATTTATTATCCAGCACAGTTGAACAAACAGTGAAACAGAATTAGATCATTCATCAATCCTTAACAACCACTGTTTTCTTATCTAAATGTGTCCCGCGAAAGAACTTAACCTGAATGTTACAACAAAGTCTAACAGACTCACTACAGAAAAGGTTTCAGGGCTATAAAGTTCAGCCCCTGCAGCGGTTCATAAATCATTTCTGAAGGACGGCAAAACGCAGAAATTCCTCAGTGTTGTTATCACATAATAAATCAGTTCTTCCCTAAAAAAACCTTCAAAGGCTTCATTCCATTCATGTTTCGTCATGACGGCCTCCATCTTTAAACTCACACAACTATATTCTACAATATTAACTTAATGGTCTGGCCAAAGTCAAACTAAGTGACACTTAGGAAAATCTCTGCATTATGGAAAATCACCACTTTGCATCACAAATGTTAAGAAAACATTCAAGTCTTAAGGGTGATCTGTCTTAACAGTACAGATATGAATAAATACTTCCTTGTTAGGAAAAACACACACCACAGCCTTCAGACATGATCTGTCTCTAAACAGTTGTTATAATTCACAGCAGTTAAGCAGAACTAAAGTGCATCTATAAACAGAAGAAATGGTGAAATAAGCAGATTTCCAGGCGTTACTGATGTTTATCTGAACTAACACCCGTTATTCCGCCTTTAGTCGTGTGTGAAACCAAACAACACACGCAAACTACCTAAAGAAATGAAACAATAACGTTAAGACAACCTTAAAACAACGAAACGACACCGATTTAACAAATGTGCTTTAAATAACGCATGCAAACAAATTCTGACCCTGTTTCTGCCCCATAACAAACACAACATACGACAAATGATACGTTTCTAAATGCATAAATAAGTTTCATCACACGACAAAAGTTTAAACATGCAGAGGCTGTTTTAGTGTCACTGAGCAACACAAGCATCACTGTGTGTATCTGTAT
>JBAJNP010011488.1:0-14699 GCA_036877545.1 Yasuhikotakia modesta
ATGTTTTTGGTACTTAATGAAAACATTATGGAAACGTTTTTAGCTGGGATACTGTTGCTGTACCAACAGTGGGTTTGTTCTTGATAGAAGAAAGTGGGTCAATGTTTTTCATATCAACACCATTTATATCAGGAAGTCTTTCAAACGGAGTCAGAAAGCAGCTGCAGTCTGCGTTCATTTTACTTCAGTTTCAGACAGTTAAAACGTTTAGTCACAGGTCAGACAGACACGTTTTCTAAACAGGCCACAAACCTTTGTGTGTGTTTTAGTGAATGAACACAGTTCAACTTTAGATTCTTTCTGATTTAAAATGATTTATTGAACAGTGTTAAATCGTGTATTTACAGACTTTAACCAGTTTACCAGAGAAACCAGTTGTGAGATGTTTGTGTCCAGTAGAAAGTCTTTATTGTCTTATCTGTTCTGTTGTCTCAGAGCCGCAGAAACGTATTACATTTCTGTGAATTATTATACAAACTAACATTTTCACAAAAGTAAGAAAATGATTCATAGGTTCCTTCTGTAGTTTAATTGTTCTTCCTTTCAGCAGTTTTATTTTCTGTTTTCTCTTTTTATTGGCTTCAGTTTATTTTCATCATGACTCTCCCGTCTCTGTTGATGTTGTCTGAGATCTGGTTCGAGTGGGAAGACAGAATCTGGATCAGGAGAGACGATTTCCACAGTCAGACACAAAACAAACCAAAGACACGACTCAGCAGATGTTATATCACCTCAGGGCTGATTTAAGGGTCGTCAGGAAATGTCATTGCCCACAATCACATAAATAGAGTTTTGCTTCAATCTGACATGTGATTCAGAAACTGTTTTTATCATCTGAATGTATTTGAAGCATCTTGGTGTAAAATTGGGAGATTCGGGTCAATAGACATCAGTCTGGTCTGTGTACTAAAACAGGCCAAAACCGCAGTGGTCCGCACCTGCTGTGGAATGTCTATCGGTGACTCTCAATGCCGACGGGACCCCCGGAGGAGGCCGTGTTGGTTTGCTGCGTGTCTTTGGGAATCTGAGCACCGCTGCACTAAATAATGCACGTTATTGAAAGACGTCTCCTCTGAGGATAACAGATGCATCGTGATCCACCACCACAATGTTTTCGTAATGTGCTTTTTTTGGCATCTGTGGAGAAATAAGCGATGTGATGTCATCACTTGCATTGATGACATAATTTGTGCAAACGTGCGTTGTGTTAGATGCAGATAGTCATGTTTTAAAACAGTAGCGAGGAATTTGCAAAGGACACAAAAAATGCATTTTTATACATTACATTTATAAATGGCCTGTTAATCTTCCTTTATAAGGAAACAGTTTCTCAACAGTGACGTCTTTCTGTCAGGTGATGGTGAACCCAGAGATCGATCGAGCTGCGCTGCTGCGTATGACGCCTGTGGCCAGCAAGGGGCGTCTGGATACGGTGTCTCAGCAGATGGCGTCTCATCCACAATACCTGGAGAGTTTCCTGCGCACACAGCACTACATTTTCTATATGGACGGTCCACTGCCACTAAACTATCGCCATTATATAGCCATCATGGTGAGAGTGTGACACATACACAGACATTACAACAGTGGAGATTACAGTAATATTTACGTGTATTATATTCAAACACACCCCTGAAAATGAATTTGTTGAGAACGTCAAACGATTTGTTATTGGTTGCCTTAAACTGGCACCATTGTGTCAAACAGAGCAAAGTTTACAAAACACCATGTGTAAAAGAAGCTACAAAAGTCTTATAGCTGTTTCTGCAGCATTTATCATATTAACGTCTTTGCGTTTGTTTGTTTGTTTGTTTGTCAGGCTGCGGCGCGGCATCGCTGTAAACACCTCGTGTCTTTGCACTCGGCCCAGTTTCTGCGTGTGGGGGGAGATCCATTATGGCTTCAGGGTCTGGAGGCCACGCCCCCACGTCTACAACATCTCGACCACATCAACACGGTTCTGGCCCACCAGCCCTGGGTCACGGCTCGCTCACACATACAGGTACATGAGATGAAAGGCACATCTTCTCATTCAGCAGATGGGTGTGTTTGCATTAGAACGTCATTAGAACGTTTGGTGTGTATTTTATATTTCAGGCTCTGCTCAAACCAGGAGAGCAGTGCTGGTCTCTGGCTGAACTGGTTCAGGCTGTGGTTCTACTGGCCCACTGTCACGCCCTCTGTAGTTTCATTTTCGGTTCTGGTTCCGACTGTGACGTCACCACCGCTCCCAGAGTTCCTTGCGGCACGCCCCCCGGTTACTGTCTCTGTGACGCTGCCAATGGCAACACAGCCTTATCAGAAGCCACACCCACAGAAAAGATGCCACGGCGAAGGGTACGAGAGATCTGTCAGTCAATAAATGTGGAAACAAATCGCATTTTATGTGCATTTAAAATTACAGCAGTCTAATTGTAATAATAACAGTTTGTGTAAGACTGTGTCTTTCTGCTGTTTTAGAGGTTGTTGTAATTTTTTTATAAGGCAGTTTTTTAAACTGGCTGTTTTCATGTATAGAAATAAAGTAGATAATAAAGATCTTTAAAAAAACAATTTAATGATAAATAATATTAATAATAAACAATATCTTTGCATTTTGTTTTAGCATCTCTGGTACAAGTATACAAGCAGAACCTGGTTTGTGTTTTTAATCATTGGGTCATTTTGTGTCTTGTCTGAAGTCTTTAGACTCCAGCTGTGATGTTTCTTGCCTTCGAGAGCAAATCCAAAAATCACAGGAAAAGGACGAACACAGAGGAGATCGGCTCCCACACGCAGGTATGAGCCAACTAACCGTTCCAGAAACTTTTTCCTAATGCTTCCATTAACCGAAATGTTATTTAAAAAGTTCTAGAAACATTTTGTTAATTCTGTAACATTTTAAAACATTCTACCAACAACTTGAGAGAAAATTTTATCATTTAGAAAAATATCATATAACATTTAAAAACACTAACAAACACAAAATCTAATGTTTATACAAAAAATGTTATTAATAACTTCTAGAGACTGTTAGTCAACATTCTGAGAAAGTTGTTCACATAAACCACATTGTGTCACATAAACCACTGGTGGCTGCTGGATGTGTGATGTTTTTCTCATATGTGTATTTGTCCCTCGATGTGGAGGGTCTTTCATAAACCCTCTTTCTTAAATTAAACCCCATATCAGATGTGGAGGATGAAAAGGAGGCGGCGTACTCCACGGACCTCTCCCGCTTCACCACGGATCCAGAATTCGGCTACCAGGAATTCAGCAGACGGGACGAAGAGCATTTCCAAGTATTCAGAGTGCAGGTGAGAGTCTGGGACTGTGTCCATAGAATTACAGCTCATCCAGGACTGTCAGAACTTATTCTCAAAACCATAAAAGGAAGATTTGTATCTCTATCTATTGTGACCTCCTATACTGACCACCTATAGTGACCTCCTATACTGACCACCTATAGTGACCTCTTATACTGACCACCTATAGTGACCTCCTATACTGACCACCTATAGTGACATCCTATGCTGACCACCTATAGTGACCTCCTATAGTTACCTCCTATAGTGCCCTTCTATGCTGACCACCTATAGTGACCTCCTATACTGACCATCTATAGTGACCTCCAATATTTACATCCTATAGTCAAAGGTTCGGGCCTGCAGATGTAAGTTGTTGTTTGTGGTGTGCAGGATTACTCATGGGAGGATCACGGGTTCTCGCTGGTGAACAGACTCTATTCTGATATCGGTCATTTATTGGACGAGAGGTTCCGTAACGTGACATCACTTCCCTTCCCTCACAGCCCTGATCTGAAACGGGCCGTCTGGAATTATATTCACTGTATTTATGGAATAAGGTAACAGAGGAGTTCTGCTTTCATAAATTAATGTAGTTTGTTATTTAAATGATCATTAAAGTTATTCAGGGTTTATTTGTAGTTTTAGTTTAAAGTTTTTTTTATCTTTTCAGTTTTTATGTTCATTTAAGTAACATTTTATTTTGTTGTTTATTTTCAGTTCATAATTTTAGTTTCTTGCAACATTTCTAAGTTTTTAAATAACATTTATGCCAATATTTGATTTGATTGTGGAAACAGAAACGTATTAGTAGTTTATTTGATAGTAAATAATAACAATCTTGGTTAGTGAAACATGAGATTTGGTGTAACAGAGTTTTATCACCTGTTCTCTCAGGTGTGATGACTATGATTATGGAGAAGTTAACCGGTTACTGGAGCGTGAGCTGAAACTTTATATCAAAGCTGTGGCCTGTTATCCCGACTCCAGCAGAACCCATCTGTGCCGCCAGTCCTGGTCTCCTGTCAAAGCTTCAGAGAGGGTAACATCTCATCATGTTCTCATCATGTTCTCATCATGTCATTATTCTGCTAATAACTTTAATCACATGTACTTAAAGAAACAGGTTAACAAAAGTTACAAAACAATACAAGAGCATTTTTGATAGCTTTCACAGAACATTTAGGGATCATTAGCCTTGTTGGCTGGGTTAACAGATCATTTATAAGGCCTGGCTGGCGTTTCAGTAGCGTTTAAAACCTCCTTCTGTGTTTCTGTAGGTTCACGTGAACGTGTTAGTGATGGAAGCGAGGCTGCAGGCTGAACTGTTGTACGCGCTGAGAGCCATCACTCAGTACATGATCACATAGAGCTCAGAGACTCAGTCTCACAGCACACACAGATACAAACAGATCCGTCTCTAAACTGCCTTCATCGTCTCTGATAGTAACTGGGATCACAGAAGATTCTGCTTTGAAACTTATTTTTGCCAAAGGTGAAACTTTAGGGATGTAATGAGCAATCGATCTTCCTCCCACTGTTTGCATGTTTTTCTTCTGTTTGTTTATTTTGTGTGAATGTATTCTTTATTTTCTACCTTTTTATCAAAGATGGTTAATGTGCAATTATTTTGATTCAGTTGTATTGTTGTATATTTTCCTGTTTGTTTGTTTGTTGCTGTGGAATGAGAAAGTGTCCAGCTGTTGAAATTGTCACAGTTTTTCTAAAGTTTGTTTACAGGAATGAGTCGACGAATGTAATTTCTCAACACGGCTTCATATGTTTTATCTGAATGTTAAACAGTGACATCAGAGTCACTGAAGGCTGGGAAAATGGCTGTTTGTGTTTTTTAATGAGCACTTTTAAGACGTTATCTGTGTTTAGAGTATTTCAATGAGCTTTAGAGCTTTTGTCTTCATGTAGCTCACAAACGGTCATTTAATGACACAAAATACATTTAATAAGATCAGTGTGTTCTGATGTCACGCCTGTACAAGGGTGATAAAAAGATTTGGGTACATTTATGGGGTCCTGTAACATCTCAGACTCTGATGAAAAGGGTTCAACTTTTCTTTCAATTTACTTCAGATTGTAAATTTGTTTTTTGTGACGCCGTTTTCTGAGTTTGTCTGAGTTTGTGGAAGGGAAACTATCTATTACCTGCCCTATATTGACAGTCCAGATTTGATTAAACCCCTTTCATGAATACTAATTTGGTATAAGACAGTACAATTGTATGACAAAATAGTGTGTGTGTGTGTGTGTGTGTGTGTGTGTGTGTGTGTGTGTGTGTGTGTGTGTGTGTGTGTGTGTGTGTGTGTGTGCGCGTGTGTGTGTGTGTGTCGTTGCATTATTGTTGTGTATCTGAGGGAAGATTTTGGTTCCATCTGTAATATAAACTGAAGAGTCGTCGGTCATCAGTACAGCTGCACTGGACTGAACTTCCCTCATGTACTACAGGAACAGTTAATCTAACTGGGATTGAAGAACACGTTCATTAAAAACTGTTATCACACATATGTTCTGGAGACGTTCCACACGGATGTTCTGGAGATGTTCCAC
Source organism: Yasuhikotakia modesta (assembly GCA_036877545.1). Classification (NCBI taxonomy): domain Eukaryota; kingdom Metazoa; phylum Chordata; class Actinopteri; order Cypriniformes; family Botiidae; genus Yasuhikotakia; species Yasuhikotakia modesta. Next base: position 5,847 of record JBAJNP010011488.1, read on the forward strand.
ACGGATGTTCTGGAGATGTTCCACACGGATGTTCTGGAGACGTTCCACACGGATGTTCTGGAGCAGAACTGCTGAATGAAAGGCCATTTCGTCTTAAACACTTGATGTTTATTTACCTTGATGGTTAATAAACATCAAATGTTCATTTGTCACGTAAATGTAGGAACTGTAAAAGTTTAATTTAAATGACCAAAAAAGATAAAAAGTTTTAAAAAATGAGCAAAAAATTTCAAAATGTTATATGCTTATTTTTTCTATAAAGATATGCAACATCAGTGATGTGTCCTGTTTTCATTTAGTCCTTCAAAACAAACATGTTTCTTAGTTTTAATGGTCTCTGTTTAACTAAAGCTGTTTGAGACTAGAGCAATAACGCCACCTAGTGGTTGATCTCTGTATAGATTCTCTGAGAAGAATCAGATAGTTGAATATAAGGCAGGTTTGCGTCCATGTCTCTAATCCAAGACACCTGACGTCATTCATCAGGGTGATACCAGAGATGATCAACTAAACCAGTCAGAAAACGTCACAAACATGGATCTGAGAGGCTGGTTAATATTAAGGTACGGTGATGATGTAACAAATGTGTGACCTCATGTGCCATTATCATGTAAGTTTAATTCATTGTTTCGGTGTCATTTATTCAGGGTTAACTGGTTTATTTTGCATTTCATGCATAAATATAATTGTAAATGCGTTCTTTAAATACTACATGAATTATGTTTACTAGTGAGTTGCTCCACATTGAATGAATGACTCAATAACATAAACAAAACAGTCATAGTTGGACAGATTAGGTTTATTTTTATATGCTGAAATGATTTTAATGACCTGTGTCTAACAATGTAAAGGGGGACAAAATAAACTCAATCAAGTACATATACAGTATATTGTTATGCACTATTTGTTCCAAAACAAACAAACAATAGAAAAAGAAAAGAAAAACAAAACCATAAAATACTGTTCTGTTAGCAATCAGGAGATTTAGCAAAATGAGACATTAAGTACACCTGAAAACAACACTGAGGAAGACGATGATGGAAAGATGAAGGCTAATATCACACAAGGAAAGGAGTTGTGAAAGTTGGAGGAAGTTTATGACGAAACATCAGCCAACGACTTCATAAGAAACTGTTAACCCTAAAACAAACTCAACTCTGACACGTGATTGAGTCACAACACACACAGAGTTTCAAACATTGACGTAAGCGCTTGTTTGAAATTCATCCTGAAGCTTCTATGACAAATGTTACATTATGATGTCATCATTCATGACAGGGTCTGTTACATCATCAGTGATGAGCTGGCAAAGTCCACCTTATTCACAACTTTATTTATAACACACAAAAATTAAGTTTGGGGATTTAACTGTAGGTAGATTTTTTAACAAGAAATCAAATTGTGTTGCATAGAGTCAAATACAGGCCCTGATATCTATATGCACCCATTAAATGTGGCCCTCCTACACTGTTATACAGTTATATTTATATACTGTTAAATTTAATATCTAGCACCAATATAAAACATTATTTTTGTGTAAGGACAATTTAAATGACCCAATATCTTTAGAATGGTTTCAAACGAAGTCATTTATCTGCACAAACTAACTCACAGAAAGATATACGGATGTTAAAACTTTAGTTGTGTTGCAGTGACATGTTAATGTTCGCTGGCAGCTCACAGGTGAATTTAGTTTTTTACAAATGCATACATCATATGAATCTAAAAAAACTGAAACCTTATTTCTGCAATGTTAAAATATTAATGATGTTGGCTTGCATAAATAATTTTCTCATTTAGAAGAGCAACACTATTATAACAATCATCTCATCACTTCTTAAAGTTGCTTTACTCATTTTTAATAACCCTGATATGAGAGGTTTGCAGTTCAACGGTTCTGCTTTCTAAGATCAAATCTGTTCAAACAAAATGAATCTTTTAACACCTTCATTACAGCAAATGTCATTTTTAGCGGATGGTCATTTGTTGCAGACTCATGAAACCGAACACTTTACACTTGAGTCAATAGATTGAGTTTTCTGAGCATTTTAAAGCTCTCAGGCTCATAGTGTTTCTTTGGTTGTGTATAAAACTACATGCATCTCAACTTACAAAAATACGAAATGACTGTTAAAAATGAAGTGGAATATTTTCTGCTCAGATTTTTAAAAAAGCCTTTTAATATTTTCCCCAGCCTAAATTGTACATTAAAAGTTTAACTGATATATCAACAGTTTTTGTTCTTAACATTATTTACAAAAGAAAAGTAGTGTTTAAACCACATATTATTATAGCCCTTCTCTCTTTTAAAAACTTTTTCAAGCTCATCAATTACAGAAAATAACATTCTTTACTTGTAAATGAAATGTTTCAGCAAAGTTTTGGAAGCATAAAACATTTCTGCAAACAAACAAATGTATGTAGACACCCTCCTGTACACACAATATTGGTACACAAATCTTTAGTTATTGCATTCTGTAAAAGCACATAACATTTCCAACAATCACACAATGCCACGTAACATGCTGTAAGCTTCGGTACGCCCTGTGTAAAATCACATTTCTTCATACGTTATCACAAACAAATCACTTAAATCACATTCTTCAGAGCAGAGATCACAAAACACCAAACCAATTTCACACGAACACCACAGCATCATCTAAACTCTTAAAATCAACGTTTCAGACCCTTCCTGTAGAACAATCAGGTGTCTGAGGTCTCTGTGAGTCTCAGTGATTTACAGACAAACTCGTTCTCAACACTCCTGCTATGCTGTCGATTCTCTCTGTGGAGCTGTGAACTCCCCGCTGATGGGGGGCTGATGGAGTGACTGTAGGCTGGAAGACCCCTCAGGTGCTGAAATGGCTGCAGAGTTGCATTGTCATGGTGAGGAAGACAAGAGAATCTTCTCTTACACTATTTTGCTGTGACTCACTGTGGGTGTTTCTGTTTTGTTTATATGGTCTGTTTTCTCACTATTGGCCTGGACTACTCCAAAAAACTGCAATGTTTGTAAACGTTGCACATTTAAGAAAAAAATGTGTTCAACATTGGCACTTGATGTATGAGGTTTGCTTTTGTCAACTGTTTAAAAAACAATCTGACAACGTTTTGGCCGAGCTTGTGTTGTTCTTAGCCAAAGCTGTATGTGTGTCTGAGGAACAATAACAAATGCAAAAATTTGAGATTGTGTTCTGACAACGTGGCGTGTTTGTCTTCAAAGTCTTGAGGATTTGAAACTGTCCTGTATAAAAAAACAAGATTATAGATGAACACAAATCATTTTTACAAACATAATGTCAGAAACAACTGAATGAACAGAACTTGTTACCTGTTTGGTGGCATTAGCTGGGCACCCAGTTGTGGGACGTCGCCGGCCCGCTGTAGCCCTGAGCGCCCTGCATGACGGGGTCAAAGTTGAAGTCAACCAGGTCTCCATCCATGAGGTCGCTGTTGATGATGTACTCCACATCACAGTCCAGATTCTCTGTGAACATGTCAATATCCAGATCTGTAGGCAGAAGGTTCTGTGGAGGCATGAAACTGGGTGGTGCAGCAAACTGGCCCAAACCCTGAAGACCTCGATTTCCACCAGGTGAAGCTACGACCCCATGCTGAAGTCCAGCTCCTGGAACCTGATGGTGGATCTTGGTGCTGGTGATCTGAGGAGGCTCCTGACTGATGCCTGGGTGCCTCATTCCAAAGCCCATCTGTGAGGGTTGAGGTTGAGGCTGGAGGTTCATGTTCTTGCTCAACATCATCTGACCTAAACCAAGTCCTCCAAGTCTTCCACCTCCTTGACTTGGCATCAGAGGGTCCACCTGGGTCATCATGACATCACTGGATGGTGGCGAATCAGAGGTAAGCAGTGCCTCGAGGCCGGAGGGCACACAAGTACCGAAGCCACTGTGGGACCCGGAACCAGGCAGAGGGCTGAAGAGGGAGTTCCCAAAGGCTGAAGCACTTGGCTGGACTGAGTTTGGTGGAGTTGATCCCTGCGATGGCTTTGTAGACCTCAGCGGACCGAATGAGGGAAAGCTGGAGCCTCGGGGCAACAGAGTGGATGCAGAAGGCAAGGGCTGAGGAGGGGCCGGGGGGGCCGGGCTTGGGCTCGCACCCCCTTGTGGAGCGGTCAATAACGTGAGCCCATCGATTAAGTCCAGCTCTTCCATGAGGGTCTCTGGGAGTGTTGGGGGGAGATTACCTGCAGAATAGCCCCCGAGAAGCGAATCCTCAGGTAATTCATTTTCGTCCTCCTGCCCTGTGGCAATGGGAGACAGTCTGCCGCTAAGCGTGCTAGCGTTGGAGCTGGTACGTGGCCTAAAACTGGTCCACATGTCAGAGTCATCCAGGCTTCCACGAGAGGAGGGGCTGGTGTTCACCCCCCACTTCCCAAACTGGCTCGGCGTTCCAGGACTGTCCGCACCACCAGCTACAGAAACACCCTCAGTTTCCATGGCAGCCGCAGACCCTCCGACCGCAGCCGCTCCGGCCTGCTTTTTGGTTTGTTTTGCCCGCATACGACTTTTAAGAAGTTTGCTGCTGTTGTCCATCGAGGCGGCGCGGCGACGAGGGGCCCTGCCACCGTCCGGATTTAGCATCCACCAGGAACTCTTTCCCGTGGACTCATTGTGGACCCGCAGGAATTTGTTGTGGAGGGACAAATTGTGGCGAATGGAATTCTAAGAAGGGGGACAAACAAAAGTTAGTAACAAATCCACAATTAAAACACAGACTTGCACTTTAAACAACATGGGAAACAGAATCAATGACAATAATAATATTAATACCTTCCACCCAGCAGAACTGTTACTGTCGCCTTTATCCTTGAAGTACGGCACCGTTTTAACCATCCAGTCGTAGATCTGAGCCAGCGTGAGTCGCTTCTCAGGTGAGTTTTCAATGGCTTGACTGATCAGCTCTGCGTACGATTGGTTACCCCACGCGTTGCGGCGGGAGGAGCCTTTCTTGGGTGTAGCTCCGCCTGCTCCGGCGAGGGCGCCTCCCTCCGAGGCCACAACTTTCTCAGGCTCTGATGTGATTGGCTGAGAGTCGTGCTTTTCTTCCTCTGTGGGCGGGGTTCCAGAAGACTCTGAGCCATCTGTACCGCCCACTTTGGAGGCAGTGATGTCTGGTCTTGGTAACGGCCATGTGCATGACCTGGGTCTGCTCTGCGGCTCAAAATCTGGATCAATCTGAGGGACCTTTTCTTCATCCATTGTGTCAAGCCTTCAATTTACTTCTGTGGCTATTATTAAAAAAATAGATTATATTTAACAGGCCAGATATGAAGGTAAATGTATATTTAATAACTCTAATAACAAATCTATTATGCATAAAGTATTTTGCACAGATGACTGGGTGATAACAGTATTTTAGCACAATGCACGTTTCTTATGGAAGCAAAGTTTTCCAGATGAATTTAGTGAATATCAAATTGAACCAAACCACACAGCCACTAGTCAAAACATACTGTAGCACATTTATAGTAACCTGAACACATCAATATAGCGTCTGTTAATCCTAAAAACTGAGATTTAAGGGCCAAATAATAAACACAAGATGGACAGAAGTGTGACCAGGACAAAAAGAAAATACATGAATTTAATTCAAAGTTAAAACACAACAAACCAACTTTAAAACGAGCCACGTGCTTTTGCAGTGTGAGAAGACAAACATACACGAAATGCACAAGCATTAAAAAGAGAAATAACATTAAATGACTGTCTTACAGAAGCGCTGGATCATAATGTTGATGTTTTATTACACATGTGGCGGCGCGTCACCGTCTGCAATGTCCCGCGGCGTCCGTCCGGCGGAAGCCCCCCGAACGCCCCCCGACAACTTCAGCCTATGTGCAACTTATTCTTCAAATAAACAAAAACTTGTAGTTTGTCTTCTTGAATTCAATCGTCAGCCTCGTGGCCACAAGTTCGCAAGCGCAGTTTAACTATGCGGAGAGTAACTAGGAGCCACTAGGAGTTTTAATGGGTTAAAATGCGTCCGGTCGAACAAACGAGCTCGTTCTTCGTTAACCCGGTCGTCTGTCGGATTTAATAGTAAAACTTTTATTTTATGCTGTTGCTAATAAATGTTTCTTGTTTTGTTTTGTTTTGAGCCGAAGACTCCCCTCTGACGTCTGTTTACCACCGCGAGACAGCGCGTTCTGCGCATGCGCCACAGGGGTTGATGGGAATTGCAGTCTGTCATGTGACGATGAGTCGCGCACCGCAAGCAGATCTCGACAAGACCGTGCAAATGTAATTTTTACAGTGTTTTTCGTTCTCTGGTGTGTTGTATCGGGACTAAATAGTAATAAAAATGCCAATTAAAATAGACCTGAAGTCTTTTTAATAGGCTGGTGAAGTAGAGTATTTACGACAGTACAGACTGCTTTCCAGCAGAGGGCAGGAAAACACGAAAAGTTTATCCAAACGCTCAATTTGACGAAACCTTGAGTATTTTCTTGTTATATTTAAATTAAACAAAAGAAGGAAACCAAAGTATCCAGATCTGGTGGTAAGATGATGATTTTTTTCCAAACAAATGCGATTTATTTGTTTATAAGTGACATTTATAACGAGTTTTGTTAGTTGACCATTGAGTGTTAGTTGTGAAATGAACAAACTTTTAAAAACAACCAGACTGGACTAAAATTAGACAGCAGTGATGTGTTTGTTAATGCAGTAAAGACACACTTTGCATTTGACAGTAATAAAGTGAGTTTCCTGTAGTGATTGTTTAAAAATAGTGTGTTTGTGCACAAGCTAAATACTGAACAATGACTTATAACAATTTTCTTCCATTAACTGGCATGTTCTTATTATAGTTGATCTTATTTCCTTATAGACAGTTTATTGTCTTAATTTAGATTGGAATCCAAAGAATTCATTCAAACAGTTGATTCTTCTATATGCAAACAATGGTTTGTCTTTCCCTGTAAGATGTGTGATTGTAAGGTTAGCTAGGTTTCAGGAAGAAAACACAAAATAATTTCCAGTACTTATTTATTTATTTCCTTTAGTGCTGTTGAAAAGGAGAGTTTTTAAGAGAACAGCTTTGCCCAGTCTGCATCATGTCTTCAGAAATCTGTTTCCTCTTACCAGCCCGTGTGAATTCCAGATATCCGCTCTGGCTTCTGTCCAAACCTTTTCATTAAGTTTCCGGATTAATTGAAAACATTTTTGGCCAAATTTTTTCTTTTAAATGAAGCAGGAACTGCATTAAATTCTGCTTGTGTACTATCTGAAGCTTAATAAAACATATGAATAAAGTAATTTTGGCACCTATGTATAAATGTATAAGACTACTATACATTTACATACAAAATAAGAATTGTTTTATTTAAAAATGCATACCTATGCAGATTTAAACCTGTTTACATTTTAAAATCGTTGGATATATGTGGTTTAATGGTGTTGCATACATTTCTTACAGTTATCTATGGTTTCTTCAGTTTCTGTATATAGTTTCACAGGAGGTAAGTTTTGTGCATGAAGTTTTCTGGTTTTTATATTAAAAAAATATTGTGCAAACATGTTTCCTCATTCTGTTTGTTAAAGGTCTCAGGTATGCTATCCTGGTATCCGTTTATTATTTTCACACTTTTTTCACACAAGACTTTATCTTTAAGTTTCCAAGAATCATCATTGCTTACTTCCTTAACGTAAGAAAATCCATTTCTCTTTTTTCTTTTGTCTGTCACGTTGAAATAATTCATCTTAATAATTCATAAACTTCTATTAGTTTTTTGCACTTTTTGTGCAGTTATATGCACGTGTGACGCCATGCAGTTTAATGCAGTTTAATATCATTTCATGATAAAACCTTTGAATCTGTCGTTTAAACTATTACATGTAATAGTTTGGAGGTATTCAACTGTTTCCATTGACACATGACAACATAAGCGGAGCGAGTTGCGTCAGACGGAACGTTGACGTCATTCGCCCTTATAAGGCTCGTTTCCGGCGCTCGTAAACGTTCATTCTTAACACGCTGTCAATACAACGAGCGCTGTCCCCACCTGTGGCTTGAGTCGTCATAACTGAGGTAAATAACCTAAATAACCTTTATTATTATGACGACAAAGTGTTATTGTTCGGGTTATGCGACGGGCAGGTTAGTAATTGACATTATAAATGTTTTTCCTGTAGTATTTGTTGAGAAACTGTAAGCCGGAAGTGATCGAGGCTCCGCGTGTGCGATGGCGCGCTTTTATGCTGTATGTGTTTATTAAAACAGTTTAAACTATTAAAACAAACGATCAAAATCAACACAACACTTACATTTATGAAATACAGTGAGGGAAAAGTTTAGAGGCGTTTAAAGTTTTATACCATCGTGTTTATGGGAAGTTTTTCTTTTGCATGTTTGTGCCAAAAGGTTTTAATATTAAGGCTGTAAGGAAAAAAGTTTCACTTAAACGTGAAAACTTTTTACCAGACGTCTGTAGACTTTAAGGAATTGGAAATATTTAATGCATCGATTGTGGAATAATTGGCTATTATTTGAAGATGGTAAAATCTATAATTCACTTTAATTGAATGACATGAAGAGTCAATTCAGACTGAATAGGCATCAGGTTCCTGTGACTCCTAACATCTTACATACAGCTGGTTTGTGCTGCTGGGTGTGTTTGGTTTTTACAGACTAACCCAGTCTGCAGGATTTACCTGTAAATTATTCATAAACTCACAGCCCAAACCTGTTTGTTAAATGTCTGTCTTTGTTAAATCACTGAGGCTGGAGTAACTGAGGCTGGACCACATCTGCATGTTTAATGAATGAACAATGTCTCGAATAATTAAAGCTCTTATCACAGAAACTCCAGTGTTGAGGTAATTAAAATATTTC
>JBAJNP010011490.1:0-14696 GCA_036877545.1 Yasuhikotakia modesta
TCAGAAATTTCTTTCTGTGTCTTACCCTCTTGCTTGAGGGTGTCAATGATGGCCTTCTGGACAGCAGTCAGGTCGGCAGTCTTACCTATGATTGCGGTTTTGAATAATGAACCAGGCTGGGAGTTTTTAAAAGCCTCAGGAATCTTTTGCAGGTGTTTAGAGTTAATTAGTTGATTCAGATGATTAGGTTAATAGCTGGTTTAGAGAACCTTTTCATGATATGCTAATTTTTTGAAATAGGAATTTTGGGTTTTCATGAGCTGTATGCCAAAATCATAAATATTAAAACAATAAAAAGGCTTGAACTACTTCAGTTGTGTGTAATGAATCTAAAATATATTAAAGTATAATAAAAAGTTACCATTACTCTCTGTTTTGAAGATATAAAGCACTGGATGGCAAAAAAACAGAGATACTTCTTCTTGGGCCGAAGCCAGGCAAGCATCAGTTATCAGATTTCAATCCTAAATTAGACAGATATAACATTACACCATCTAATTCTGTTAAAAACTTGGGCGTTACACTAGATAGTAATCTGTCATTTGAAGAGCACATGGTTTATATTACAAAAACTGCTTTTTTCAACTTGAGAAATATAACTTTGAGAAATATAAGCTTTGTAATTTCCTAACAAGATCTGATGCAGAAAAGCTTGTCCACGCTTTTATGACCTCCCGACTAGACTACTGTAATGCACTTTTAGGTGCTTGCCCTGCCTCGCTAACAAACCAACTACAACTAGTTCAAAACGCAGCAGCAAGAGTCCTTACTAGGGCAAAAAAAATGATCACATAACCCCCATTTTGTCGTTGTTACACTGGTTGCCCATCAGAGCTCGTGTTACTTATAAAATACTATTGCTTACTTATAAAGCATTAAATGGATCAGCCCCTAAGTACCTTTCAGACCTTCTAACCCGCTACAATCCATCCCGTACCCTACGGTCTCAAAACTCTGGACTTTGTCCCTAGAATTAATAAATCTTCAAAAGGTGTGTCGCAGGACGAAGGATCACACGACTCAAAACAAGGTAATGACGAAAAGCCCCGGAGGGTGATTTTATTTACATGCACTAGTGAAGTGTAGTGTGCGATCTCTGGTGCTGTGCTCTTCGGTGCTCTTGAATGGTCTCTCGGTGCAGGGTGTCCGTGCGGTGCTCTTATGGCGGTGCTAATCGGTCACGCGCTGCTTCCTATAGTGGAGAGAGTGAGCACATTAGCGGCTTTTATGTCTGGGAGACGTCTCTCCTCGCGGGAGCGGAGACAACGGCTTATGTAGCTGTTGCTTGAGTGCGTGCCAGCCGTGCCCGATTCGCTGTGATGAGGGCGCGGCAGGTGCACCTCGCTTGTTGCCAGGGCGACGCTGATGAGAACTCGGGCCACTTGTCACACTCCCCCCCCAAGCATCGACCTGGTCCTTGGTGTAATGGGGATCTTGGGGCGGGGGGAGAGGTGTGCCCTGACAGACCCACGAAGGCTGACCAAATCCAGGAGAGACCGTCGGCGTTGGCATTGGCCATCCCCACCCGATGTTGCACCGTGAAGTGGAAGTCCTGGAGCGCCAGGAACCAGCGAGTCACCCGGACGTTGGTGTCCTTCGCCCTGGCCATCCACTGTAGGGGAGCATGGTCAGTGATGAGAGTGAACTTGCGGCCTAGGAGGTAGTACCTGAGCTCCAGGACCGGCCACTTCACTGCCAACGCCTCCCTTTCGATGGACGCGTACCGCTGCTCGGCGGAGGTCAGCTTCCAGCTGATGTAGATCACCGGGTGTTCCTCACCATCCTGCACTTGAGACAGGACGGCTCCCAGCCCAGTGTCTGAGGCGTCCGTCTGGAGCAGGAACGGGCAGTTGAAGTCCGGGGCCCGAAGGACCGGTTCTGATGTTAGGGCCACCTTGATCCTTTTGAAAGCCTCCTCTTCTGTCGTTCCCCGGGGAGTCTTCTCCGGCTGCACCTTCCTGGTCAGGTCTGTCAAGGGGGCTGCTAAGGAGGAGAAGTTGGGGATAAAACAGCGGTAATAACCTGCCAACCCCAAAAACGCTCGTACCTGGGTCTTGGTGGAGGGCCATGGTGTGGAGAGGATAGCTGCCACCTTCTTCTCTTGGGGACGGATGAGGCCACGGCCGACTTGGTACCCCAGGTATGTGGCCTCGGAGAGCGCAAGGTGGCACTTCTTGGGGTTGGCGGTGAGTCCAGCCTGCCGGAGCTCCAACAGTACCCTCTGCAGTCTGTCCAGGTGGTCCTCCCACCGCTCGGAATGGACAACTACATCGTCCAGGTATGCTGCAGCGTAGACCTGATGGGAGCACAGCAGGACGTCCATCATACGCTGGAATGTGGCAGGGGCACCGTGTAGGCCGAAGGGGAGGGTCCGGTACTGCCAGTGACCGCTCGGGGTGGAGAAGGCCGTCTTCGGCTTGGCTTCTTCTGTCAGGGCGACCTGCCAGTAGCCCTTCGAGGTGGCTCTTGGTCCCCATCCAGCATTTGAGGAGGTTAATGTGATACAGCTGGTGTTCCTTCCTCTTGCCGGGCTGGTGCACACAGTATGTAACCAGGCCCACCCTCTCCGTGACGGTGTAAAGCCCTTGCCAGGACACCAAGAACTTGCAGGCCGACGTGGGGACCAGGACCATGACGTGATCTCCCGGCTGAAACTCCCATGGTTGGGCCGCCCGATTAAAGTACCGCTGTTGGGCCTGCTGTGCCTTCGCCAGATGTTTCCGGACCAACGTCATCACTCTGTTGATCCTCTCCCGCATCTCCTGAATGTGCTCGATGGTGGACCGCATTGGGGCCGGCTGCTGCTCCCAGGCCTCCCTTGTGACATCCAGAAGCCCCCGGGGCTGCCGCCCAAAGAGAAACTCAAAGGGGGTGAACCCTTTGGAAGCTTGGGGAACTTCTTGGATGCCAAAGAAGACATAAGGCAGCATCCGGTCCCAATCATGCCGATCCTCGGCGGCCACCCTTCGCAGCATCTGCTTCAGCGTCTGGTTGAAGCGCTCAACCAGCCCGTCCGTCTGCGGGTGGTAGATGGAGGTGCGGAGCTGCTTGACCTTGAGGAGCCGACAGAGATCTACCATCAGCCGGGACATGAAGGGGGTCCCTTGGTCGGTCATTATCTCCGCTGGGATGCCGACCCGGGTGCAGAGGAGGAAGAGCTCCTGGGCAATAGCCTTCGTCGTGGCCTTCCGAAGGGGGATTGCCTCTGGATACCGGGTGGCATGGTCGACGATCACTAGAATGTGTTCGTGGCCACGGGCGGACTTTGGCAGCGGCCCGACCAAGTCCATCCCTATCCGCTCAAAGGGTACCTGTATGATGGGCAGAGGAATCAGCGGGCTGGTGGGAGGAGTCCGGCTGGGCCAGTGGAACTGGTCACGGATGCGCTGGATGGTGTTCTGTGCCCCCAAATGGCCGGCCATAGGATGCGCGTGGGCCAGCTCCATCACAGTCGTCATCTCTCTTGGCACATGTTTTTTCCTCCCCCCTCCGCTGGGCGACACAGTAGAGCAGGCCATTTTTCATGACAAAATGTGGGACCTGGTGGGGGCCAGGAATGATCATCTGGCCGTCAACCACCCTCACTTGAGCCCAAGCATTCTTTAGCCAGTCATCCTCGTGCTGCGCTTTGGCAAAGGCACCCCCTCCTGCCACCTGCTGGAAGACATCATAGTAGAGGTTAGTATTTTGGGAGGGGGACTCACCGCTTTGAGGGTTGTCCGAGGCAAGCAGCACGGGACGACGGCAGGACCTCCTCCCTTGCTGGCATCTTCGGCGGCCCCCGGCAGCGCTGGCAGGCTGGCTGGCGAGTAGGCGGTCGAACCCCGGCCAGTCCCTTCCGAGAAGCACCGAGACTGGTAGGTCTCTGACGATCCCGACTTCCGGAAATGATGACTTGGCGTGCAGGGACCTGGTTGGTGTCGCCGTGGACGCAGGTGATGGGGAGCCTGTGTGTGGGGCAGGACGGCCGGGTGGACTAACGGCACTGCCGGTGTCGAGGAGGGCCTGAAAGGGCCGGCCGTTAACCTCACCTCCTCCCTTCGAGCTTCACTGGGTGGCTCCTGGTGTACAGCACAGCCTGCCAGCCAGGCCCGACTGTGTGGCCACGGTACTTCCGTTGGCATGGGTTCATCCTGCATGCTGGAGGCGGCCGGCCTGCCTACTGGCCGCTGGGTACCCTCTGGTGGGCGCAAAAAAAGCCCACCAGAGGGCTAAACAGTAGAGGTTTTGGTCTGTGATCCTTCACTGTAGTGCCCGCATTCTCCACCAGTGTCGCAGGACGAAGGATCACACGACTCAAAACAAGGTAATGACAAAAAGCCCAGGAGGGTGATTTATTTACATGCACCAGTGAAGTGTAGTGTGCGATCTCTGGTGCTGTGCTCTTCGGTGCTCTTGACCGGTGCAGGGTGTCCGTGCGGTGCTCTTGTGGTGGTGCTGATCGGTCATGCGCTGCTTCCTATAGCGGAGAGAGAGAGAGAGTGAGCACATTAGCGGCTTTTATGACTGGGAGATGTCTCTCCTCGTGGGAGCTGAGACAACGGCTTATGTAGCCGTTGCTTGAGTGCGTGCCAGCCGTGCCCGATTCGCTGTGATGAGGGCGCGGCAGGTGCACCTCGCTTGTTGCCAAAGCAACGCTAATGAGAACTCGGGCCATTTGTCACAGGTGGTAGAGCTTTTTCTTATTTAGCCCCAAATCTGTGGAATAGCCTCCCGGATGCTGTTCAGGGCTCAGACATGCTTTCACAGTTTAAATCTAGACTAAAAACCTACCTTTTTAGTCTAGCATTTTCTTAATACAGTAAGAACATCTTGTAAAGCATTTCTACTTCCACCTAAATAGTATTGTTTTCTTGCTTGAATAATTAAGAACAGCAGCTACGCTAATCATTGTCTGATGTTTGGTTGGGGCTTCCTCCCTAGGGAGTTTTAGATCAGCTTGCCTCGAAGTGGATCCAGCTTCTAGCGAATATTCAAGAGACCTAGGCCCCCCATGGAGTTGCCAAGCACTGGTGTGATCATCCCATTCAACAAATCATCTATAGTACCAGCAGGGTCCTTCTCAACAAGGCTGAAGATTAAAACTTGGCTCTTTCTCTCACTGATCATCTGCCTGGTTTATTAATCATAATCATATTATCCTGATAATTTTATCTACAGTACAGGCCAAAAGTTTGGACACACCTTCACATTCAATGTGGTTTCTTTATTTTCTATTTACATTGTAGATTCACACAGAAGACATCAAATATGTGAATAAACTCATATGGAATTATGTACTTAACAAAAAAGTGTAAAATAATTGAAAACATGTCTTATATTCTAGTTTCTTCAAAGTAGCTACCTTTTGCTCTGATTACTGCTTTGCACACTCTTGGCATTCTGTTGATGAGCTTCAAGAGGTAGTTCCCAGATATGCTTAGCACTTGTTGGCCCTTTTGCTTTCACTCTGCGGTCCAGCTCACCCCAAACCATCTCGATTGGGTTCAGGTCTGGTGACTGGAGGCCAGATCATCTGGTGCAGCACTCAATCACTCTCCTTCTTGGTCAAATAGCCCTTACACAGCCTGGAAGTGTGTTTGGGGTCATTGTCTTGTTGAAAAATAAATGATGGTCCAACTAAACGTAAACCGGATGGAATGGCATGTTGCAGGATGCTGTGTTAGCCATGCTGGTACATGATGCCTTCAATTTTGAATAAATCCCCAACAGTGTCACCAGCAAAGCAGCCCCACACCATCACACCTCCTTGTCCATGATTCACAGTGGGAACCAGGCACGTTGAATCCATCCTTTCACCTTTTCTGCGTCGCACAAAGACACCACGGTTGGAACCAAAGATCTCAAATTTGGACTCATCAGACCAAAGCACAGATTTCCACTGGTCTAATATCCATTCTTTGTGTTTCTTGGCCCAAACAAATCTCTTTTGCTTGTTTCCTCTCCTTAGCAGTAGTTTCCTAGCAGCTATTTGTCCATGAAGGCCTGCACTTCGCAGTCTCCTCTTAACAGTTGATGTAGAGACGTGTTTGCTGTCAGAGCTCTGTGTGGCATTTATCTGGTCTCTAATCTGAGATGCTGTTAATTTACGATTTCTGAGGCTGGTGACTCGGATGAATTTATCATCGGTCCTCATGTGAGCCAGTTTCATTGTAGCGACTGATGGTCTTTGCGACTCCACATTCAAAGAATTTGCAATTTTCTGAAATGACTGACATTCATTTCTAAAAGTAATGATGGCCCCCTCGTTTCTTTTTGCTTAGCTGATTTGTTCTTGCCATAATATCAATTCTAATAGTTGTCTAATAGGGCAGTTGGTTGTGTATCAACTTGACTTCTCTACAACACAACTGATGGTCCCAACCCAATAAACAAGGAAAGAAATTCCACTAAGTAACCCTGACAAGGCACACCTGTTAAGCAAAAAACATTTTAGGTGACTTTCTCATTAAGCTCATTGAGAGAACACTGAGGGTTTGCAGCAATATCCAAAAAGCAAAGGGTGGCTACTTTAAGAAATCTAAAATATAAAACTTATTAACAAAGTTTTTTGTTAAGTACATAATTCCACATGTGTTCAATAAAGTTTTGATGCCTTCAGTCACAATCTACAATGTAAACAGTCGTGAAAATAAAGAAAACTCATTGAATGAGAAGGTGTGTCCAAACTTTTGGCCTGTACTGTATATAACTTGTCTAAACTCCTCCTTGTAACAGCAGATTGTTGCTAGAGCTGCTATCAGGAACCTTTCAATTAGACTTTTCAATCAATAAAGTGCATGCAATTGGTGAATTAGTTCAGAGTTTTAGAGGGAACTATATCTGTCGGTTCTGTCTTGGCCACTAGACTGCTTTCCATCCAGTAAGATCAGGTGTTTTTCCACCAAGAACAAAGGAGGCTTATGCAATTCATCTTCAGACTGTAAAAGAAAATCCTACACTAACCCATTGCTATGGTGTCAAAAAGGTTTGTCCTTTAATTGAAAAACTAATGCATTTTTACTTTACCTCTGGTTTTCCCCCTGACATAGCCTATGACTTATTTGAAGGTGTCATTCCCGTGGAGCTAGCCCTGTGCCTCTCTGTTCTTGTGAAAAAAAAGTATTTCACTTTAAATGAACTCAATGAGTCAATCACACACTTTCCCTACAAATGGACAGATAAAGCAAATAGGCATCAAGCAAAATTTGCCACACGTCAAAGTGTAGGAGGTAATATGCATGAAAATTGGGCTCTTATTAGACTTCTGCCATTCTTGATTGGGTCAAAGATTCCTTTAGGTGAATCTGTTTGGCAAAATCTCATGACTTTAAAAGACATTGTTGAAGTGTGCCTGTTCACACTGCAGAAAGTATTGGTTATCTTGACTCCAAGATATCAGAGCATCGACATCTATTTCTTAACCTTTTTCCAAATGAAAAACTTGGAGCATTACCCTCAGTTGATTGTGGGTTTTGGTCCAGTTGTTGGACTTTGGACTATACACTTTGAGTCTACGCATAGCTTTTTCAAGCATATAGTGAGGCAACCAATTTCAAAA
Organism: Yasuhikotakia modesta; assembly: GCA_036877545.1. Classification (NCBI taxonomy): domain Eukaryota; kingdom Metazoa; phylum Chordata; class Actinopteri; order Cypriniformes; family Botiidae; genus Yasuhikotakia; species Yasuhikotakia modesta. The sequence continues at coordinate 7,541 of JBAJNP010011490.1, forward strand.
ATGTATTGCTGTCCCTTGCTACAAGGCATCAACTTATAATGGCTTACCGCTTCCATGGCAGTCTTGAAAACTTGCTGTATGTGAGTAAGGTTTCCAACATGCCATTGGAACTTCTTTATGTAGAGGTACATCAGGCCTTAAAAAAATATCTAATCAAAGTAGTGCCCCATTAACCACCTCAGTGATTTACTTTGGAACAACATACAAAGTAGGGATGATTCTGCCCTATGGTTGTACTGGAGGTTTACCTGACTTTGCTAAAATTATGCAGATTGTAATTTTGGACAAAAGTGTTAGTTTCATAGTCAAGACTTTCAATGGTTGGCATGACGAGCATTTGAGATCTTATTGCCTTCAGTAAAGTGGTAATGTGCACCTTGTTGAGCACCAGTCACTTGGTTTTTATGTAAAAACCACTTACACTGAAGCATCACATCTGTTGTTGTTATTAGATGACAGTGGTTAAGGGTTAGTTTTTCTCAACATTTTCTGACATCAACTCATTCCAGACCTTATAGTATATTTACACTGAACAGTATAACTACAGTGACCAACAGATATCTTTTTTGTTTTGCCATTTCATTCTTTGTTTATAGCAATTAGTTAATTACTGTTACTTTAGGGTGAACAACCGTATCAGGCTTTTTATGATTCCATAATCATTTTTCTTGTCTTCAGGCTTTCAGGTGACCGTACTTATTGAAGAAGAAGTTACTCCTCCCTTCTGGAATCCCAAATACATTAAATGAGCTGAAGATGTAAGGCTGTTAAGGAGGCATTTAATATCACTGAGAATTTCAGTCTCCAGTACAAAGACTCTGACTTCAATGACTTTTTTACCCCTACAACTTAGTAAACTTGATTTTAATTCTATTCATTTTTATTTATATAGCGCTTTTCACAATTCACTTGTTGCAAAGCAGTTTTACATACAACAAAAAAATAACAGTCCATTACGATTATACCACAATATATTTTAAAATCACTAAATGGTTTAAATTATTTAGAATTGATATGTTAATTCAGGACGATTAGGTGCACTGGCCGACTCATAAGGGGGAAAAAACTCTTAGGAGAAAAAAAAACCCTGGGGGAAAAAAGTCCTAAGGAGAAAACCCCTTTTGAGAAGGCCAGGCACAGCCGATCTTCTACAAAAAATATACAATATACATTAAAGTGCTATTAATTAAATCGGTAATTAATCGGTGGTGTCCTCAGCTTCACAGCGTCATCTCAGCATGTTTAGGGCCTGCTGTCTCGTCCGGGGATGAGACAGGGAGACAAAGACAGGATTCTATTAGCGTAGCGGCTGCTCACAAGTAATAGTAGCGTCACACAGTATGATGGACAAGTGTGTGCTCTGTTCCGGACAAACTAATTATTGCGGCATATGTATATTTCCCGGGATGAGTTATGTGAATGCTTTTGAAAAGAGGTAAGTCTTTAATCTACATTTAAACTGATCGACTGTGTCTGAATCTCGAACATTACTAAGTTATTCCAAAGTTTTGGGGCGAGGTAAGAAAAGGATCTTTGATATTTTAGGGATGATTAGAAAACTAGAGTTTTGTGACCGCAGCGTACGTGATGGGTTGTATTCTAATAGCAGTTCACGAAGATACGGAGGCGCCAGACCATTTATGGCTTTATAGGTAATCAGTAGTATTTTAAAATGTATACGGCAACCAGTATAACGATGCTAAGATTGGGCTTATATGGTCATACTTCTTAGATCAAGAAGTTGCATTTTTCCTGAAGTTGCATGTAACGCACTGATAAGGAAGAACCCAGAGGACAGGAAACCAGCAAAAAATGTTAAAAAACCTCGTAAAGCAGAGGTTAATTACTTGCCAGCTTACCCAGCGGGTGAAAATCAAGACAGTTGTGAACAAAAGAGAGTTGATCTGCTGACTTAGATGACAAAGAAAATAATATTGTTGTGGTGAAAGAAAAAATGTCAAAAACCTTTGCTCTCATGAGGTGGTTGAACTGTGCCCCAGTGTTATAGATTTCAAGGACCCCTGGCCCGCTCTCTTTGACATTCTCCAGGTAGTTATTTTCCCCCTGTGGGGTCATTTAAAATCTTCAGAATGTAGTTTACAGTATTCTAAATGTACATGATCAACATTTGTGTTTTCTTTTGTCTTTCAGATAAATGATGAATTTAGGAGAATTACCACTTTGCATCTAGAAGTTGCATCTAGAAGTTACATTTATGAAGATGTTGGACTACCACACTCCCAAATTGTTCACTACCTTTTCGAGCAAAGGTGGAGCACTTGACCATGTTTTGAAGAAGAAAACAGGTGTTATACTGCAGGTATTTTAAAAATATGATTACTAGAATCATTTTCATTTTAATTGGTAATGCTACTTAATTCCGCTCTTTTGTCACCAAAGGACACTGTTAAAAACAGACAAAACAAGAGATGTTGTCATCCGGTGCTTGATCTGTTACTTGGGTGAAAAGGAGAATGGTATACATATATATAAGGTATACATTACCTTATATATTACTGCCTTGTTTGTAGATGTGTATATTTGCAGAATATGTGTCCTGTATGTATAATCATGTTATTAATGTTGTGGTCTCTGTTGTACAGTTTGTCTACATATCACTACATGACTGTTTAAATATGTTAAATGTAAAAGTTAACATCTACAGAAGTCAAATGTCTTGTGTTTGTAAGTATACTTAAACCTGAAAAGATTTTTTAAAAGAATGTGATAAACACATTTATGAAAATGTTTGAATTTCTGTTGGTGAGAACTTTGAGCATTTGAAAAAATATTTAGTAGTATGTAGTATGGCTCCAAATTTCAGGTAAAAATTGTAATTTTGGGAACGGGTATCATACTAAAGTTTTGCCCAGAAAAAAAAACACACACAGCTTTAACAGATTTTTGTTTGTAATGTTTTTCCCCTCATACACAGGTGAGATTATGCAGCCCATCCGCTTATTAATCTAAACAAACCCTGTATTGTGTATGGTTTTGTAGATGTTATTCATGTAGTCAGTGACAACAACCTGTCCTATCTGAGAGTGCAAATCTATTTTCTCAATAGCCTGATTAATAGAACTCTTAAATGTTTCTTAAATTTTGTCTGACTTGGTCACTATTTTGCCACCTTAGGTAGTACAGTTACCAGGGAGATGACTCCATTTCACTGAGAACACTGCTATAGTTTTCCAGCTACATGCCAAATAAACAGTGTGACTTAGTCTTCTGTTTATTTGGTTGGTGTTTGTAGTGGCCACTTGACCCTCCAGCATTTATCTGATTTTCCAACAGTCATTTCTTAACATTCTTCAAACAGCTGAAAATCATTGAAGCACTAGCAGTGTAGTACTATCATACATAATCAGTTACAGGGACAGGATTGATCACTGTTAACAATGTCTACATTGTTGTTGGCCGCTCTGAATTGCAATTATATTGGCTATAACTCCACAGGATAAGCACTTACACCACAAAAAGGCATAGTTTTTCTTTGGTCAAAGTCTAAGCCACCTTATTGTAAGTTGTAACTAATACACAACTCATTACACATTTAATAGTAAAGGTCAATTTTAAGCACATGACCATAAGAATAATGTAATTAGAAGCTGCCCATACTAGTGCACCAACTTTTTTTCTGACCTTTTAAGCACTGTATGCGTTATGAAAGACAAGTGTAATATAAAGAGATCACAGTAAACATTAAAAAGGTAACACCACCAAGTGTTTTAGTCTTGAGCTACTGAACACAGTTTGAAGTCTGTGATCTCTGAATCTGGAGAACTGCTTCCACTTCTGTCACTGTATGTGTCTCTGTGGAATGAAAATTGGGATGTTTACAAACACAACTGTTATACAAACATTATCAGCATCTTAGACCCACCACCCTTAGCTTCTAGCTTTTATTAGGACACATTTAGTAACAGGAAAAGCTTTAGAATCTATTTTAAGTTACATGTACTTGAAGCTCTGTTAACATCAGTCCATACCGTGGTGAAAGCCGACAGCCTTTCTGGAGGTAACTTGGAAGCCGCCCAGCAGCGGCCAACAGAAGCCCAAAGTATGGTGGAGAGGGCTTAATGGGTCTCGATGTGAATTCCGGGTGATACTGTATGCCAACAAAATATGGGTGATCTGCAAAAACAAACATGTCATCTACTTTGATAAATATTGCAGAATCTAACGCCCTTTTGGATTTAGAGAACTGTGGTTGTATTGTGTGCTTTCTCTCACACACCGTCCAGCTCAATGATCTCCATCCTCTTGCCCTCCACATCCTGACCTACGAACTGGAAGCCCTTCTTCTCAAAGTGCTGTTTTAGCTCTGGGTTCACCTGCCCAACAGGAGAAATAACAGTTCTTAACAGAGAGCGCTGCAACTGTCAAGTGTGATATTGTGGGTTCAATTGCAAAGGAATCAAAGTATACATTGCTCATTGCTCAGTGTACATTGCTATACATTGCAATGTATACTTTGAATATTCTCAATAATTAGCCCAATAATTGTAACTTGCTCACTTGATTTATTGCTCACTCGATTTGCTCACAACAGGCTAACATGATGCTTACATGGTTTAGCAAAAATTAACACGATGCTTTTTGCACAATGTTTTTACATGAAATAGCATGATGCTAATATGAGTTAACAAGAGATTAGAATGATTTACTATTTTATATATACCAGCCTATTTTATTCTAATGTGAAAAGTTAACGTTTTAACATGAAATGTAATGACATATAACTTATTCATAATGTTATGAGCTTACTATTGATGTTATGTGCTCTAAATGGTTGTTATTGTTAGGGTGTGGCTGAGCTGTTGCCAGGGCAATTCCTAAAGATCACCGACAACCTTAAATTTGCCTCAAAATTTGACAGAGTCAAATAACACCCACGTCTCTACAATGTTCTAATGCTGAGACATGGCTTATTTTATTACATGGTTAAAAAATAGCAGGCACTACATGTTTTCATTCAGTTGTATCAGTTGATCCAGAATTCTGAGCAAAAGTAGATAATCTGCTTATTTCCTGCACACAGAAACCTGTCATATTGTGCCCAGTATGCATACTATACAGAAAACAGAAAGTGGTATGTTCTTCCCAACATAAAAAATCATGACAGAAATGACACAGTTAAACATACCGTTGACGTACCTCAAAGCGGTGTCTATGTCTTTCATCTACATAGTCAACATCACCATACAGTCTTCCTGTATGAGGAAATCTCAGTTACAGTTATCTCATTTCACATTACATTGTTGGTTCTGTATTAAAGAATAATTTATTTACTAAGTATGCTGTTTTTGGATTTGAAAATGGTCCGCCTCTTTCCCAGCCGCATAGTGCCTCCCATTTGGCCTGGATTGTGCTCTGGCATGTCAATCACCTACAAGACAAAATCAAAGCATTTTGAGAATTGTGTGCGGGTTTATCTGATTTTAAAACTAAAAACAGGACTTAGTTCTCACCACAGGATGTTTTGATTCAGGGTCAAATTCAGTGGAGTTTGCACCTGTGACAGAAGAGTTAAACTTTTAACATCTAGTAAAATAAAGTTAATTTATTGTCAGGTCAGGTGTACCTGTCCAGCCCAACATGTTCCTAGCAAATTCACACACAGCTAGCTGCATCCCCAAACACACACCTGGAGGGAAAATTATACAGATGTGAGCATATACAGCAACTGCAGGTGTTTTCAAGTTTAAATGAAATATTCACAATATTGTACCCAGGAAGGGCTTCTTTTGTTTCCTCGCCCAACTGATGGCCTCGATCTTGCCCTCCGTCCCTCTTACTCCAAAACCTCCTGGTACTAAAACACCACTGGTGACAGGAAATACAACAGTATAAAGAAAACATTATGATTGTCTTTGAAGTTTTGAACTCTGGTGCCGTCTGTCTGCTTTTGTACACATTTATGTATATTTCTGTGGGCATGCTCAGGAAAGTTTTCCTGTAGCTTATCTGGTGGAGTATTGCATTAGCACAAACATTGTGGGTTTGATTCCAAGGTATCATACTATGACAATGTGTACTTTAAATTTTATAAAAGAAAGGGTGTCTCAGATATTGTTGCATTCATGATAATGTGCACTTCTCACACACAGATACGACATGCTGAAAAAGGTGTACACTCAAACACACTGTTCAGAGCATCACTTATTTTCACCAAGTAAACAGGAGGCAGTTTTGTGTGCATGTTCACTCCTTAGCAGTGATGGGTTAAATGTAGAGCTGAAACGATTATTTGAGCAACACAAGTAATTAGATTACAAAAAAGTTCATTTAATTAGAGGCTTCGTTTAATTACCGTCACCAAAGAGCATCTATTTTAAATGTCTCCGCTATTGTATGACTACCACTTTGTAGACTACTGCGCAGCTCCTGGGCATTGTTTCACATGGACTGTTGTTATCGACATGCATTTCAAAGATTCTTGTTTGCTCTGTGGAAATGGTGGAAGATAAAGATACAGGAGTGCATAAAAGGCAGAAAAGTGTGGGATTATATTACACTGGGTAGAGCAGACAACGTGGTCCAGTGTATATACTGTAAAAGTGGTTCAACGCTTTAGTAAAATACCATATGTCTAGGTTTGTGCTTCACACATGTTTAGGTTTGTGCCACGTTTCATTGGTCATTGAACTGTCATTGGTTATCACTCACAACAAGGTCTCACTTTATTACAGCGTCACTCAAACTGTTGAATGAACAGCATCATTAATTATCCCTCACTCTGACTGCAAGTGAACAGGACATCACTTACTCTGCACTGCACAGCTTCTGCCAGGCCTCATGATACTTCACAGGTTCGTCTTGTAATGTGTTGGACTCTAAATCTGCTGAATCAATGTACTAGAGAAAGATAAAGATACAAACAAAAGTGTGAAAGGTGTTTTCCAGAAATGTGACAAGACACGTATACATACAACTGAAGTAGTTCAAGCCTTTTTATTGTTTTAATATTGATGATTTTGGCATACAGCTCATGAAAACCCAAAATTCCTATCTCAAAATATTAGCATATTTCATCCGACCAATAAAAGAAAAATGGTTTTAATACAAAAAAAGTCAACCTTCAAATAATTATGTTCAGTTATGCACTCAATACTTGGTCAGGAATCCTTTTGCAGAAATGACTGCTTCAATGCGG